>JAGVVM010000444.1:0-61723 GCA_019149425.1 Psidium friedrichsthalianum | reverse complement strand
GGGACCATAAGATCCAAATTTTCTTTGGAGTTGCACGGTGCAATTAGAAATGATATCATTATGGATATTGTAATAGGTCCAACGATATTATATGCTAGATATACGCCTCATAATTTAGGTGCGGTTTGGACTTGGAGCGAGTGCGATTTTGCGTTGATTTCAAAACAATGATATTGATTAGGGGCAAGAAAAGAGAATTTTGACATATAAATGATGCATTTATTTCGCAAAAAATGAATGACTGATAAATGTTTTCTTGAAAATAGTCACTTGTATCACCAAAGAAAATCAACAAATGAAAAAATATCTACCGTCCATGAAAATGTCTTCAAATAAATTGTTATCGAAAGTGAAAGTATTTTTCATTGACTAATTATTTCAAGTGATACGAGTAATTATTTTTAGAAAAATATTTTTTAAGTCATTCATTTTTTTGCGAAAAAAAACGGAGCCAAAGTTTAATGCAAGTGTGTGTAAAATTAAGTGTTTATTAGAACTGAATTGTCACTGATATAGCCTATATTCAAGACCAGCGCACTCAGCCAAAAGATAGCCTGCATTCAAGCTGGATGCCTGTACTCAATACCAGTGCACTCAACCAAAAGATAGGCCTACATTCAAGCTGGATGAGCCTCTCATAGATAAGCCTCTTATTGATAAGTCCACGAGTCTCATAGGGCAAGTCCATCCATTCAAGCTCGACATCGATAAGCCTAACATCAACAAGTCTAAGAATCTCATTGATAAACTTCGTCATAAAGACTTTGTCATCTCCCATGCATTGGAAGCCTACAACCAGACACCTCGAGACAGCCACAACATTATTGTACTTTTAATAGCTCATAGTTTCTAAGTGCTTGTAATTTCTATGTGCTTTAATAATTTCTAGTTTCTAGATTTGACTTTAGTCTTTTGTTCTTCTTTTGTTTTGCTTTAAAAGGACAAGACGTTTTTGTGGAAAGCAAACAAACTTGATTAATGAAACTTCTTTAGTTCAATTTCCTTGGATCTCAAAGAGTTCATGCCCCTTGAAAACCTAGAAAAGTTTTCATTTCTTCTTTTAAGTGTCGGAGATTTTTAAAAAAGTATGCATCCTTGAAAAGTTGGAGCCATTAATCTAGAAGAATTGATGCCATTTCAACTTCCTCTTGGAGGCCTAGAAGAGACACCACTGAAGTTCTATCTTTTTCTAATTCTATCCATTCATGTCTGTGCACTTTCTCCCCTATTTCAACCTTTCTAAAGTCCTCATTTGAGAAAACGTAAAACAAAAAAGTTGTAGAAAGAGTCTTCGTACTTTGGCTTTGGAAACATGTCATTCGGATTTTTATCAAGAAAGTTACAGCTTTTTTTTTTTTTGAGCTAGCGCAGAATTGAAATTTCTTCTTGTTCCTGTGATGAAGTTTCTGTGTATAAGTCATTCTCTAGATCCTATTATTTGAGTAATCGATGTTGGACTACATCATTTGGTATCATAGCTTTGGAGGAGAGGACAATACCTCCACAACAGGCAAGACATCGAGGTGGCAGAACCATTCCATTAAACGAAGTGCACACACTTGCTGGGAATTTGTAGCAGCATATGCAACAACAAATTGACGACTTGACCCGAGAAGTTCAACATTTGAGGGATAAAACAAACAACCCTCCACCCCATTCTAGAATAGAAGAACTCAATGGTGATTTTCTTCTTCAAAAAGTGTTTGATTTTTTCCTGATGGTGGAATGCTCTATATCGCACAAAAAAAAAAATTATGGCCCAAATTGGGAAAAGGAAGTCAAGAAAGAGATTCTAGATTTTTTCATGTATTCATTGTGCTGACGAAATTGTGGATTGGTTGACACTTATGAATGAAGTTTTTGAGCATAGCAACATCCTAGAAGATGGCCAAGTTGCCATCATTGTGATGCAATTCTAAGGCAAGGCAATAGCTTGATGGAGAGATGACAAGAAAACTCGCCAATACATTGGCAAGGTTCCAATTACTTCATGGAGAAAAATGAGGACAAGATTCGAAGTATTGTCTTCCCAAAGGATAAAAGGTAGAGCTCTACCAGATATACCAAAAGAGACAAGGTATGCAAACGGTAGACCAATACACCAATGAGTTCAATGAGTTGGTGATTCGCAGCAACACTCAAGATTGGAAGAGGTGCCTAAAAACAAGTAATTGAATAGTCTTCAACTTTATATCCAAGTTGCCTTAGAACTTCTTGACATTTTGGACTTAGGAAATGCCTGTCTACGGCCCCTTAAGGTTAAGCATTCTCATTCTAGGAGGCAGCAACCCTTTACCACCAGTACCGCCAAAGTTGCTAAAGCTATGGGACAACTTACCAGTAATTTTTCTTTTTTACTCAACCACACATTTCAAAACAACCAACACAAGTGTTATGCATTGTTACTCTTGTGGGGAGATATAGGTCATCGGGCTAGCAATTGTTAAATCAACAAGAACCGAATAGCAGGTAAAGTTTTCCTAGTGGATAATGAGTCTGATGAGAACACAAAGGAGCCACTTGAAGAAGAATTGAAAGATGATGAAGTTGCTGCGAAAGATGAACAAATAATACATGTTGATTTCGATGAGATTCCCTTGGTGAGAAAGATTTTTATCATTCCTAAATATAACACCAGAGATAGGTGGCTAGGCACCAATATTTTTCATTCAACTTGCACCGTTTGAGGGAAGGCATGTCAATTAATTATTGACTATGGTTATTGTGGAAATATAATTCTGAAGTATCGGCAAACAAGATGAACTTACAAAATGTCTTGGTTAAAGAAAGGAATAGAGGTAACCATTTCCAAATGATGCTTTTTTCATTCTTTCCATTGGTTCTATCTATTTTGACAAGATATGGTGCCATGTGCTACCCATAGATGCTAGTCATATTATTCTGACTGAGATGGCAATTTGGTAGATGGACTACCTATTATGGCTATTGTAATGCGTATTATTTTAAGAATTCCTCATCTCCACTTTGGGGAAAAATTACCAATTCAGTCCTAAACCTATTGCAACTGTGGCATTTCAGTCCTAAACTTTTTTTTTTGGCCAAATCAGTCCTAAACCTTTTGTAATTGTTCCATTTTAGTCCATCCGGTGAGTTTTGGCCGGCCGACGTTGACGTGGACATCGGCCAGTCGGCGATAGAATATTTTAATAATTTTTAATTTTTTTTATTTTTATTTTTATTTTTTTCTCCCAACCATCCCTCCCTTAGGCGCTCACCGGTCGGAGGCACGGCCGGCGAGGCCGAGCCTCCCCCGGCCATGGCGGGGCTCGGCCTCGCCCAGCGACAGCAAGGCTCGAGGAGAGGCGGCGAAGGCGAGGTCGAGCCCTGCCATCGTCGGCCTCGCCTCGAGCCTCGCCGTCGAGCCTCACCTCGACCTCGCCTCAACCCTCGCCTTGCCTCACCTCGCCCCTCGCCTCACCATGCTTCGCCTAGCCCCTCTCCTCGAGCCTCGGCTCGAGCCTCGCCGTCGCTAGGCAAGGCGAGGCCGAGCCCGCCTCACAAGCCCAGATCTAGGCTTGCGAGGTCGAGCCTCGCCCGGCCATGGCGGGGCTCAGCCCCGCCTTCGCCGGCGTCGCCTCGCCTAGCGACGGCGAGGCCGAGCCCCGCTATGCTGGGGGGAGGCTCGGCCTCGCCGGCCGTGCCTCCGACCGGCGAGCGGCTGAGGGAGGGGGATGGTTGGGAGGAATCAAAATCAAAATAAAAATAAAAAAATTCAAAAAATTATTAAAATATTCTATCATCGGCCGACTGGCGTCCACGTCAGCGCCAACCGGCCAAAACTCTCCGGATGGACTAAAATGGAACAATTACAAAAGGTTTAGGTCTGATTTGGCCAAAAAAAAAAGTTTCGGACTGAAATGGCACAATTGCAATAGGTTTAGAACTGAATTGGTAATTTTCCCCTCTACTTTGTTCACAATGAAAGTGTAAAAGGTTCCATGAATGGGGTTAGTTTTGTGTATAATTTGCTTAATAAAATCAGTGCAGAGAATGTACCTTCTATACCACATCAAGCTCAGCCTCTTTTGAAGAGTTCAAATATGTGTTTTCATGGACTTACCACATGGTCTTCATCCCATGAGAGACATTCAACATCAAATTGAATTGATGCCCGGTGTTTCACTACCTAATCTATCTCATTCCGGAATGAGTCCGGCTGAATATGAAAAATTGTAGCAACAAGTTATGGAACTCTTAAGTAAGGGTTTTATAAGGGAAAGCTTTAGCCCATGTGCCATTCCAACCCTGTTGATCCCTAAGAAAAATGGCACTTGTTGAATGTGTGTTGATAGTAGGGATATTAACAAGTTCACCATCAAGTACCTATTTTCTATCCCCTGTCTTGATCTTTTGGATCAACTTTTTGATGCAACCATCTTCTTAAAGCTAGATTTAAAAAATGAATATCATCAAATCAGAATCAAACGCGAAGATGAATGGAAGACCGTTTTCAAAATGAAACATGGACTGTTTGAGTGGCTAGTCATGCCATTTGGATTATGACCTAGATTTTTAAACCCTTTCTTAGGGGAGTCTGGTATGATTTATTTTAATGATATTTTACTTTGTGCTAACTAATGAGCACTTGTAGCATCTTCATGAAGTGTTAAGAGCGTTAAGGTAAGAGCGCTTATATGCAGCATCGTGCCACAAATAATATTCTTGGAATTTTATATATCAAAGAAGTAATTTCAGTTGATGATGCTAAAATCAAGGTGATTAAAGAATGGCCAATTCCTACAAGTGTGTATGAAGTTCGAAGTTTTCATGGCCTAGCTTCTTTCTACTGGAGGTTCATTGTGCATTTTAGCACAATTGCAGCCCCACTCACCTCTTGCATGAATAAAGGAGTTTTTGAGTGGACAAATGCAATTCAAAGAAGTTTTGAACATCTCACAGAAAAATTGAGCACAAACTCAGTCCTTGTATTGCCTAACTTTGATTTTATGTTTGAGGTGCTTTGTCATGCATCAGGCACTAGCATAGGAGGCGTTCTAAGTCAAGGATGTCCACCCATTGCCCATTGTCATACATTTCCAAGTCAAGCAAGATTGGATGTTTGTGAGTGATTAAGTTGGTTAGTATCTGAGCGTGATGAATGTTGGTATATTAATCAATTAATGTTGATAATTTTTAATAAAAGCTACAAAATTCAAAGCCTCGTTAAGTTGCAAGTTCTCAAAACCAAGCAATGCAAATAGTTGGTATCTTAATGTAAATAAAGACGCGCATGGGTTGCTAGGCATATTCGAGTAGCATAATTCATGAAATGGCTTTAATAGCTTAATAGTCTTTGGGCGACTGTGAGAGTAACATCATATTGTAAGTCACAAATTCTTGAAAGAGTGGATCTTATAGTAACTGGCCTATGTCGTGACCCAATCCCCGAAAATTATCGGGCTTATGGATTGCCAAGGCCTCTTTTGGTGTCAATAACACGATGGTTTCGACGCAAGCCCTTCCAAGCCCATACTAAATCATAACGGAAGATTTTTTTATTATCATACTCAACTTTAGTGTGGTTAAGTGACATGTGCAACGTAAGCATGCTAACAGAGTCACCATTGGCCAGTTTTGGAAGATTGGCTAGATACCTTACAAAACGATTGGAAGAGATCGTTCGATTTTGGAGAATTAGAGATTCTAGGTTTGATCCCTAGTGGAGTAGCTAGCTGTCACAACCCAATCAACCTAGAGGCCATAGTTTGGGTTGGGCACCCACTAGGCGCATGTTAGGTTAATGCTAGCCCACATAATTTTCGACAAATAATAAAAGAATAAAAAAATCATAAAAATGGAAATTTTAAGAAAATTTTCAAAAAAATATAAAAATTCAATAAATTATAAAAAAAAAGGAAAAATTCATAAAAATATATAAATAATTTAAAATATTAATAATTCAAAAAATTAAAAAATGAAAAAATTCCAAAAAAAAATTCCAAAAAATCCTAAAAAATAGGAAATGGTCACAATCAGCTAGCCAGACCTATTTTTAGTACTTTGATCCCGATTTGCGCTTTTGACAAATCGTCTCCAATCTTTCCCAAACTAACCCCAAACCTTAATAACACTTTCTCTAAGCCACTCTGAGCCATTAGGACTTTAATAGAGATCCCATGACTTAGCTTTATTTGTCTTTATCTACATGTCTTAGATCCTTGGTTGCGCACCTACATGAAATCATAGTTAGCAAAATCACTCGACATTAGGTATTGAAAGAGCATCAGTAGAAATACTAGTGTAATAAAGTCCTGAACCAAAGTCTTTGGTTTCGCAGAACCAAACGATCTCTCTTAATCACTCGATAAGATGCCTGGCCAAACTTCCAAAAATAGCTAGTGGCGACTCCTTTGGCATGCTCACATTGTACATTTCACTTGACCACACTAAGGTCGAGCACGATAATCGAAAATCTCTTGTCGCAATTTGGTATGGACCTAGGAGGGCCCGCATTGAATCCTCCACGTCATTAACACCAAAAGAGGCCTCAGCAATCCATTAGCCTAGTAATTTCGGGGATCAGATTGCAACAGCCTAGAATAGGCTATTATTCTGACAAGTTAAGGACAATCACATAATCATTTCACATCAATGGCAGTGGCAAAATGGTATCAAGTCAGTCAACTAGTCTCATGTAGGCTTATTCGATGGGAACGATTCATGCAGAACATGTTGAAACTCAACTGTTGCTCAATGGTTGCACTTTGAAAATTCAAGTTTATTTTTTTTTGTTTTTTTTTTTTTTGGGGGGAGGGTGTTTGTGGTTTCATGCATACATTTAGCACAACTCAGGCATACACATAGTCGTTAATCATGGTTAGGAAGACATTCACGACGATGAGAGGCATTACAATGACCTACGAGTCGAAATGAAACAAAAGACAATTAAAACACTCGACCCTACTACAGCACCAAGAGCAAGATAACACTTAGTTAACAGAAACAGAATACAAAGTTGATGCCCTAGTTCTCTTTGGAATGGCCAACGCCAGGGCTGTGTCCGGGATTCGTGGGGTGAATCGCGTCAACCACGTCGTCCAATCTCTTGGTTACGTGACGAAGATTACGAGCTTGTCTCATAAGCGTTTTCTTTGTTTGGTCTCTCGGAAGGCTATTCCATTCAGATGTCCTCGTCCAACAGTTGACGCACTCTATCTCGGTTTTCATTGTTAGTCTCCTTCCTTGAGCTGAAAGGAGTTGGTGAGAGAAGATGAGGAATAGAATAAGCAAATGAGAGCAAAAGAACTTGGCCATTGACGATTCTTCAAAGCTTACACAGAGAGAGAGAGAGAGAGAGGGGAGAGAGAGAGAGAGAGAGAGAGAGAGAGAGAGAGAGGGGAGGGCGGCGGGGGCGGGAGGTGGAAGAAATGAAATCTAACACTCCCATCCCATTGGTATTTATAAGAGTTTGAGGACGTGAGCCATGTGAGGTACCAAATTTTGAGGAAGATACCTCCAAATAACTAAAAAGGAAACGAAAACCGAGCCTTTCATGGGTTTTGACATGAACTATTGGGGTGTGGTTTATACTTCCCATTGAATGAGAATTATAAGGGTCCAAAGAAGCTGACCCGGTGGGAGTCCTAAGGATAGCGCCTCCAAACACCATATGGCTTTTATAATTTGAGGCTATATTTTTTTCATTAGTAGTTTCGACTTGTCCTCATGAATAGCTACTATTATATATATTCTTTTTCAATTGTAATTGAGTGATGTAACAAGAGGTGCGATATACTAATTATAGTGAAATTCTCTGCTAGACATAGCCCTAGTTTAAGGGTGAATCAAGATAAAATCTTGTGTCTTGATTTCCTTTTCTCGTGTTTTACGCTTCACTTTGTTGTAATTATGCGTCAAATCCTGACATGAGTAAGTGAGTTTTTCTTAGATGTTTCTGTTAGTATGAAAATATAATTTGCAAAAATATGCATAGTCTCTAGGACAATATATAATGTAAGTGGTGATTTTATTACTTACTTGATCCAAGTAAACATGTAGCTCATCCAATAATAATTGCCTAAAAAAAAATCTGAAGCAAACTCATGCATATGGCGCTAAAAAAAAAATGCTAACCCCACAAACAACATATGTAAGATTATTAACATGATATGTGTGTGTGTGGTGGGGTGGTTGTACATCATCATTTCATTTGTAGATTACTAACTATACTTGATGGGACCACTTATCAAATCTTCGAGCACTTGATAATCTACTATTGGATAATAGATTTGGGGAAGTAAAAATTATCCTGTTACTTTAAGTTACCAATTGATTTATGAGGTCCCTTGTGAAATCATGAAAGCACGAAGTGATCGACAATTCGATACAATTTTGAGGATGGAAAATCGTAATTGCATTAATATGCTTTTTACTAATTGACTAGGCCCCACGTGCAACGTGATAAATTACTTGGTATTCTACTACTCATATAGTAATGGAAAAACCATTATTTCATTGGTAAGTTATAAACTACTTTGATGGGTCTAATTCTAAAATATTATAGCACTCAGTAATCTGCTCCCGGATATTTTTCCGTTGATAAGTTACGAATCGATTGAGTTTTTACATGTAAATTCTTAAAGCACTTGGTAATTTACTACTAGATGCGAGGTGATAATGTAATTATCTTAGATACTATATTGGAAAATGGTACAATGGTTATCAGGCTTGTAAGTTACTAATGGTTGACTGGATAAAAAAAAATTGCCAGTCAAATTTTACTTACTTTTGCTATCTTCGACCCAAAAAAAAAAAAATTACTTACTATCGATATTGGACATGCATATGTATAAACTTTTTTATCTTGTATAAAAACCACGTTTAAACATTAATGGGTGATAAACAGTTATTGTACACACATCTAACTAGGTGAAACATCATTTGTATATAACTTTTACTTAATGGTTTTTATTAGGGAAAACAGAAAGCTCATTGTTCCATATCCTGTTGCCCCCCCTCATCCATAATTTGATTCGAGTCAGGTGGCGATCCACCATCTCTCTCTAGCCTACCGGTGGCATTGCCCCTCAACCGTCACCAGGCTGCCAATCACCCCTAAACGTCTCCGACAACCCCATGTGCAACAGCAGCCACCGAGTCGCTTCAGTCTCCCTCAAGTGGCCTCGCTCTCTCCTTCTGTCTCTCCTCACTTGTTGCAGTTCCTCGATCCTAGGGTCGATGGTGGCCATCGACCTCGCAGAACCCAGCTACGGCCCCTGCCAACCCCGATCAAGTTCCGATTGAGCTTCGACTGATCTGAGATCTGAGGCTCAAGCTAGTGGTCTGGTCTTAACCATTTTTACTTTATTTATTACTTTATATGGACAAAAACCGCGAAAAAGCTTGCCCTTGGGGCCACATTGGCCGCCCTTTTGTCTGTTTAATTAAAAAAATGGAACAGCAAGTTGGTACTTATGCTCTCCACACGTGGCCCTCGAATGTGGGGCTAAGGGATTCTCTCTGTCTTCCCACTTCCCGTGATGGACAAAAAGAATTGCCATACGACCAAACTGTCCGAGCTCATTGTTAAAGAGCGTACCTTGTGAATCAGTTAAATAAATTATTTGTTTTCGAGATATGCAAAAAGAACATAGTACCTATGAAAACACACAAAGCATATAATTTTACATTTTCAAAGCCCAATAAGTCCCAATTCTAAGAACACATTTTTAATGTCATGTAGCACCTTGAAGTACGATGGAGTATCGAAATGGCAACTTGTAAGTCATATCTCCTAATACACCCATTTTATATATTAGTTTAAACGTAAGAAGTATTCTCATAACAAAAGTCCGATAGTTTTACTCAAGAGATCATTAAGAGGGAGCCTAAGCCTAAGTTCATCAACATATCAAGTTGGACCCATATGTACTCAAAATATTAAGCTAATATATTATGGACCAACTAGGATTTATCAATTGGTCGATATCATATCAATTATCTAATGTAAAACTTCTCTAACACAGCACACATTTGCATCTTAATAATATCCTTTTCACGTATGAGCTTAATGTTAGGTCTACTCCCTCTCAATTCAGTTATTCTTCTGCACCAATATATTTCACCTTGAACCTCTACCAATGCACAACTTCATTCGTAGTCTCTTTCTCCTGACCAAACGGCATCCCTAGTCTCTTTCTTTAGATTGAACCATGAAATCTACCATTGAGCCCATGTTGTTCCATCACAACATGCACCTCCCCAAAATTTTATTGGCTACCAGATTCATTTTTGGGGATATTCACCAGACACTAGAATAGATTGGGGCCTATCCATCAACCATTGGCTCTGATATCACTTATTAAGAGCGCAAATCAGAAGTCCAATATATTCACTCGGACTCTCCCTTGGTGATCTCCATGGGTGAAGATATTGAACTTCTGCTGCACACTCCTAAAAAAATCTACACAAGGATTCTAATTATTTTAAAACTACAAGCGAAGTCATTGTAGGTACTATCAAAGCAGCAAACTAATTGGAAAAAGTGTGAACTAAATGCCGCGCAAAGCAAAATAATACGTCGTAAGAGCCACATTTTATGCTCATTAAATCCTACCTGTAACCAGGATGGTTTTGAAATGGAGGAGATTAAAAGACACTCCTAATCCCAGATTTGATGCAAAAAAACCGATTAGTCCCCTTCTTAGTTCGACCCATGTGACGAGTTGAGATGTTTTGAGGTTTTCGATTCAATCAAAACTAAGTAACGCCACAGTGCTCCTCTGCGCCAGCTTTTTAGCATGGGGCCTCGGCAGCAAGTTACAACAACTGGAACTTCCAAAGGTGAAACCCAGAGCAGCACATGGACAGGATTTGACCCCTTGGTTTTCTGCTAAATATTCTTACTTTCCCCCGATGTTTGTCGCTGTCTTTGTCAACTTGCAGTAGCAAGTGACTGGAAAAAAGCCAGATTCAAATATTTATTTCAATATCAAATGGCCCAGGTTAAAGCTTTATAATAAGAGAAAACGACGAGCACCCCACTTCTTGGAATCTGGCTCTGTTGACAACTACCGACCGTACGTAGGATTCCTACAGGATCCAGCCTTCTCACATGGCGGCTGGCGGCTTTTGTCGTTTGAATACGAACGAGATCTCCAGCAAGATTGCAAGATTCCACAGGAATATGTAGATTCTCATGCGTAAAACTTAAAAAAATCTTGGGCAAGTTAAAGAAAAAGCAAGACTGAGCTTGCTTTGTCTGCGCCCATGGCATTATGGCAGTATGCTTCCATGTGCCTTGCCGTCACCGGTGAACGTGCGGCGAGATTTGATTCCCTGTCCTCTCTGTTCCACAGATGTTAATCTTAAAGAAGTGGTGTAGGCTCTCCGTGTATCGTATACTCCCAACTTTTTCCTCCACTGTTGACGGTCCATAACCCCGCGGGACTTTTGGCCGTTTGCCCTAATTCTGAATACTTTTCCTAACTATTCTTTGTAATATTCCAATGAACAATTACGATTTAAATTTTCGTATTGGCACAATTGATTGCGATATTAGAGATTTTTAACTCAGAAATAGAAGGTTACCCGTTCAAATTTGAATCTTTGAATGAAAGAAAACGTAGGTGAATAGAGAAATTTAGGGAATAGGCTCCTTTGCATTTATTTTCTACATATATGAGGACCCTATTTATAGTACAATGTGAGTTCCATCTAAAGAATATAATCGCAGATTGATACAAGTAAATCAATTCAAATCCCTAATTATAATCAAATTAAATCAAATCAAACAATAATAATCTGCTAGGATTTGCATATCCATATTCAAAACCAAAAAGGACGACATACATAAACAAAGTTTGAACCCTATTGACGGATCTCTATGCTAGTAGCCCTGAATTGTAGAAATGATAATAAACATTGATTCTTGGTTTTGACTAGGAACTTTTGCTAACATAACAGCCTTTGAGAGATTGTAAAAATAATATCATGTTATGAGCCCACAAATTCTTGTATGAGTGGACTCCACAATAATTCTTAATTATCTTTTGTGGTTCACAATATGCTGTCAATCTCACAGTAGATAAAAAACTGTCACATAAGTATATTCCTTTTGATTACGCCTCCAATGACTCTCATGTCTTGCCTTTTATAGTCCCCTTATCTTTATTGCTGAGTTGTCATGTCTTCTTACGACTGGGTGGGATGTGCGTGCTTGGACGCCCATGCACGAATTTATAACATAAGCTTTTCCTTTTTACATTTACAGCAATATTATGATTGATCACAAGAAAAATGCCAAACACTAATATCGGAACTGCCTTTTCCGCAATTTCGTTAAGGTTGTATCACAGTTGACATTTTAATGTCATATTGATGTTTTAGAACCCTACTAATAGTTTCGTTCGAACATGTAAATATCACTTTATGCCTTTATGCAAAAGTTTAAGATGGAATCTTAGCAGGAAATCTTGTGTTTAAATCCATGAAAATCCATTATTTTCCTTCTTAACACAAGTAACTTGCACACTTTATTCTTGTGTCAAAAGCCAGCCTAGGCATGACAGAAGTGCCAGAGCGTTTTAATGATTAAATTAAACATTGATCAAATAACTTAAGGCCATATTCAGCTTTGGACAAAACAAACCTTTGACTTGAGCTATTAACTGGAGATGATGCGATCGGCATTCGCTTTTTAGGTTAATTAGGAAAAATTCAGGACTATATCTTGGCTGTGAAGTTTTGAGGAGTTGAACCATCATCGGTCACTTCAGATATCTAGCTGAGTTCTGCTCAAAGTCAGAGAGCAAATCGACTTAATATATCTCCTTCAATATGGAGTGTCGCCTGCAAATACATCTCCACCACTCTTCATCCCCCCAATAAGACTGTGTCATGCTCTTAGGGTTTAAACTAAGTCAAATTTGTGAGAGATTTGCAATGGATTTCTTAGTAGCGCTTGACTACAGATATAGAAATCATTATCATTTAATTCTCTAACACAGAGAAAGAGCAAAGACCCCATGGTAACTGGTTAAATGATTGAGCAAAAAGCCTAAACTACTAGATGAAACAACTATAACAGCTCTTCACCAAGGTGATGAACAAGCCTTTACATGCATGAACCCCAGATCCCTATGAATTTGGTCCTGCGGTAACCTTGTCTTGGAACGAATGGTTGACACCAGGGATGTGGCCGGTTTTCGTGGGTTGGAAGTCATTTCTCGCTGCGGCGACAATGAGCCTATCACCTCCATCCATTTCTTTGGTTCAGCATCCTTTTCACGAGTAAAAGGATGGCTGAACCCGGGACTATCTTCCGGTACAGTGGGACGAAAGTCATCCACATGAACCGCCACCGAATCATCAGGGCCAAGACTTCAGGCCAGTGTGCTTTGCGACAGTACTTCTTTCTCTACAATCTTTTGCCAGGCGTCGATTTTTCTGCTTACGAGCTTTGCTGATCTGATCTGGTAGTTTTCTTTAAGGGAATTGGCATTGTGAGCTATGGTAGGCTTCATTGGCCCTCCGTCTATGGATGGAATTTCATGGAAGAACATCACTGCAAAGACGATTGGAGAGCATTTTCTTATGATTGTTGCGACCTTAAAATCGAGTTTTTATGTTAATGGTTTATCAAGTTAATTATTTAACTAACCTAACTCGGATTTTTCTAAGTCCATACCAAATCGTAATTTATGGTTTAATATTTACATGCAAAGATTTTCAATATGAGTCACCACTAATCGTTTTTGGTAGGTCAATTAGAAACCTAAGTAAATTAACGGGAGAACTAAATTACTTCTACGAACCATAGATTAAGAGTTCGGAGACTTGATTATGCTAGATTACTCTAACGCCTTTCTGGTACCATTTTATTTCATGAAAAAAAGTTTGGAGAAAGCACATAATTGATTTTAACTTAAGTCACTAAAAAAGGTTATCATTGGTGCACAATCAACTAATTGAACATCCAAAAATCAAGATAATTAAAGGAGCATGCGCCACACAAAACATTGTTTCTTTTTTTAATTTGTTTTTCTATGAATGCATGATGACTACTATATATAATGCATGAAATTATTCTAAGATGCAATGACATGAATTAAATGCATACCTAACATTCTACCTACATGACATGGCATAGATGAACATAGCAAAGATGACATGGCATAGATAACGTAGGAAATGTGATGGATTGGCAAGGATGACATGGCAAGGATGACGTGGCAAATATAACGTGGCAAGGATGACATGGCAAATATAGCATGACAGGATGACGTGACAAGAATGACATGGAAAATATGATATGGCAAGGATGACGTGACATGAATGACATGGTATAAATGGTGGTAAAGATAACGTGGCGTGGAGGATTTTTTATTGTTTAGATGAATTTTATTTCCTAAAATAGAACTATTGTCATAACAATATTTATCTTGTAATATTTTAGAATTTTAATTGACCTAATGTCACGCCCCAAACCCGACGGTCCGTGCAATAGGCTCAACTGAGCAACTCATCCGAATGGCCAACCAAGCGACGCCCAAGGACTTGTCGCGGCCAAACGACGTATTAATGAAAACACGGAACGAAAGTGTGAAACAACAACCCAGCATTCATTCATACGAGGAAGAGAGATAGAGGGATAACAATGCAACAACAACATTACATTATTTTATAACAACATCTTTATACCACCATCAAAAGATAACTTCAGGCCTCCTACTCTCAAAAAGATGAAAGAATGTTAAGTCTATTCTGACTCAGCTTCGCTCTGCTCCGAAGACGGCAATCCTCAAGGTCTGACTCAATTGGCATCGGGGGATCAAACTTGGAATCACTATCACTGCCAATCGAATCCAACTCAAACACGTCCTCCTCGCCATCTATCTCCACAACCACGTCCCCATTGAATCCAGGGCGCTATCAACTCAGGGCTTACTACCTTCACCTCCGAAAGGTCAAGGTAAACCAATCTCTCCCAATCTGAGATAGGTGCAGGCACATCAAACCTTGAATCGGACCTCTATAAACTAACCCTGTCTGAGATATCTATGTGTCTCGTACCGGTGCGGCATCATGTACTCACCTCCCTCATCTATCCATACTGTACTACTAACCTTCTTATACGATATAAAATGGTCCTCGTTGGTCTCTATCTCAAACAATATCTTGAACTGAACAAATGGAAACTCATGTCAAGACCTGGGATCTGGAAGGCGATTAGCCAACAAAATGATAGTCGCGAACTCAGTAAGCACACTTCTAGACTTAGCACAGAAAGATGCAAATATGGAGACTGGCTCTATGAATATGTAGTTTAGATAGTGGACATACGATATATTTCCAATCCAAGCACTAGCAGAAAAGTCATGCATGCATTTCTCCCAATACCATCAACAATGATGCATAAGAAGAACAATGCGAATGCCACCGGATAACGAATGAAACATGCTTAAACGGTTCGCATTTAATTCGTTCCGACTTCCATGGAGATGTGACTAGTTTCGACATCCATGGAACGTCACTTGACCCTTAGGTCCGCACTCGCATCTCTTACACGATTCAGGGCCATGTCCCGACGAGCGAATCGCAGCCCGCGGACACCCTTATCGCTCCAGCCCCATACCCCGATCCCGCCTCTCACGATCGGGCGCCCTCAACAAGCAATCATGCAGCAAGTTGGAAACTCCTTATCTCTCGCCTTCTGCGACTCATTGCAGCCTTCCTTCCTCAATGCAGGACTTGAGCCAAGCTCATGCCATATGCCGCACCATATGCACAATGATCTAATGTTTACATTTCATAACAAGCATGCACAAAACTACACCATTTTTGCATTTAGTCACGTTCAAGCAAGCCAAACCATATTCTTCAAATAAAGTGGCCCTAACTTAGTCCTAACCAAAAATTCTTAGTACATTTGCCCTTTTGAACCGCAACCAACTTTCTACGATAATCTATCTCAAACTTAGGGCAGCATTCCAGTAGTATTTCAGCCATAAAAGACGATCTAAATATAAGTTATATCTACTTATTCAATCACAATCACTCATACATATCTTGACAAAAAATTTCAGGCACCAACCTAAGCATCCACAAGCTAAAAACTCTAGAAAATTCACCTAGAGTCTCATTCTAACATTTGCCAACTCTCTAGGCTAATAATAGAAGTGAAGCTCACCAAAAGATAAGCTCGAGCATACCACGAGGTCCCACAATCCAGTAGCAACCAGATTTAGGGATCGACGTCGGTTCACGACAATCTAAGAAAACACAACTTGCCGGAGTTGATCAAGGTCAAAACATGCCAAAAATCATTACTTAACCTAAAGTGAGTTCTAGAGGTTGCTAGAATCAAAATATATCATGATGAGTCATAAGCAGAGTTCGGGTATCAAAAGACTACTCGTCGACTGATAGGAAAACGAATATTTGAAAGGTCAAACGACCTCGGATCGAAGCGATTCAAGTTGCGTTGGATTCAGAAGACGTTGAAGTACGACATACCGAAAATCACGAAAATCCAACGGTCGGATTTCCGTCGAGAGCTGGTTGAATCTAGCAGTCAGATTCTGGAGCCGAGAGAGAGAGATCCGAGAGAGATGAGGGCTGTGAGGTATGTTCAGCTGAGAGTGAAGAAGAAAAGAAGAGAGAGAAGGTCTTCATTGCAATAATTCAAGAGCATTTAATGAGTCTCTAGAAGACTTAGAGGTGGTCCAATGAGAGGAGAGCATGTGGCTTGGTTGGTGGGGAGATGCCACAAGAAATTGACACATGGAATAGCTAGGGAGTTGCCAAGTGTCTCTTTTGTAGATAATGATGGATTTAATAAAATTGAAAGCATAATTAGATAATTTGATAAATTGAGGTAAAAAGGAAAATAATCGGCGGCAGTTCGACCTGTTCAGAAATTTTTGGAGAAACGTGCCTTTGGCATGGGAACGATGCAAAGGGCCAACTAACATTGGCTAAGCCTCAATTTCTAAAGACAATCACATTCTACTAGCTAGAGAGCCTAGAGTGAACCAAGGGTAAAACGGTAATTTTCCACTTTCCCTTTCTTCGTGGCGTTCCGAAATAAAATTGCGGCTTTAGAATTCAATAACACTAGAATCTGATCCAAAACACCATTGCGATATCCATGAAGCTTCGATTGTCAAATTTGGAAATTTCATTTCGTGGTCAAATTCATTAATTTGAGACTTTAGTGAATACTCAGGCCAACGGGCGGCTGTTAGGAGATACGCGTATCGACGTATTAGGTCCACGCACTTTAAGTCCTAAATAGCCTTTCCCTTTTGGTTGGCCGTCCCGAGGTGATCAATCTCGACTGAGATTCAACTAAAGTGCAGTGACGAATTATATCCATTCTATTAAGAAATTCCGAAAAAGGATCGAAAATTCGGGATGTCACATATTCCTAGCTTAAACTCCAATTGGGTCAAATGCTTGATTTTGCAAGAATGGGAGCTTCGATCATCCAATTTGTTTATGGGAAACGAAAGGGAATAGCTCCGTCACTCTCACAGTTGCGACAAACACTATCTACCTTTGGGTTTTCCTCAAAACCTGGTAACCGGTGCATCCAATTTGGTGGGAAAATATAAGTCAAATTTATTGCTCTAATGGTGTTTGTTGAAATTTTCCATTTGTTGGGACTTTCGAAGAGGCAAAGTTCAAACAAAAAGAGATAAAAAGATTCACCCTTGAGATTTTCATCGCCAGCAAAAGAAAAAAATTGTTCATGTCATTGGAGAGATCCATTAAATCTCAAGGATCTTTACTTTACCTTTTCCATTGTCCATTTTTTTCATTAATGGCTATTAATTATTTATAAATCATTATTTTTTTACTTCAAATTATTTTTCCTATATAAACTGCCGAATTTTTTCCTCAAACAGACACACTAATTACATATAATAACAAAACATTTGTAAAGTGATAAACACAGCCACCAGGAAAGTCACTCTTTGATTTTAGGGAAATTACACAAATAATACCTGAACTTTGGTGCCATGTGCAATGTGGTCCCTAAACTTTTAATTTGTCTAATGTGATGCCTCAACTTTCAATTTATTCAATGTAGACCATGAAATTTTGGAACATCTCTTTTCCAATTCCATTCAAGAGTTCTTATGTGTTTCCGCGCGCCTTTGAGACCCAAAAATGGGCAAATTCCTTTTCTTTTCTTAGGAACACATACAATATTCGTCACTACAAAAAGGATAATGGTAACCCCCATCAACTACTTCATTTATGAATTCCATAGTAATGAAAATACATGTCCTATTGAAATAGAATTTATAACTTGCTATCCTATAAGAAAATATTCAATACTGTCCCTCAGCTTGAATTGATGGAATTCTACGTTGAATATTTTACTATAGTTTAGGGACTAAGCTTAGCATGATTCAAAAGTTCACGGACCACATTGAACAATATGAAAGTTGAAGGATGGCATTGCACATTTGGCTAAAGTTTAACGACCATATTGGATAAATTAAAAGTTCAAGGACCACATTATATATTAGACCAAAGTTTCAAGATTATTTGTGTCATCATCCATTGATTTTACACTCTCAACGGTCACCCTTTTCATGCAAAACGAAACGTGTGACTCCTGTTGCACCATTATCAAATGAAAGTGATGGAATGGTTATGCTAGCAAAGCTTTTTGTTTATAACCGTGTTTATTTGATTTTTAGGTGAATTTCGCAAATTTTGTGCACGATCAATGTCGTATGTTCCATGAGCTTGGGATACTAGTTAACTCCGTCCAAAGTAGTCAACAATCGAAGCCAGATTCTCCTTATTGGAATTAGAAATTTGACAAATAATCTCTAGATGACGAAATGCATGAATAGCAGATAGGAGGACCCTACGTTTCTTAGCTTAAATTCGAGCCATATTAGCTCTCGTGGCAAGTTTGGTCGTCCGTTCTTTGAAAAGGATAACAATAATAGGAAACAAAAAGGATAGGTGTTGGCGTTGTGTCTCAGTGCTGCTGCTGATGTTCTGTCATTTTAGCCTTTTTGTTATTTAGTCAAGTTTGTTTGTTAGGCAGTTGGTTTATTAGTTATTTTCTTGGAAGTGGAACAAGTCTGGTTTGCTAGCTATTTTCTAGGAAATGGAACAAGTTTATTTCGCACGTTTTTGTGCGGTCCTAAAAAGGTTAAATTTTGCTTGTACTTGACAGTTTTTAGAAGAATGAAGTTTGAATGTTTTTCATCCCATCTCTCTGTGTGAAACTAGAAGTTTGAGTGAATTAGTTGACTATATCAGCAATAATAGTGGTATTAGAGCCTCTGTGGTATCTTAAGGGACTATGAAGTGAGTGTAAGTGAGTGTGAAGACTGCTTCCAATCTCCAAAGAAGAAGCTAATGGAGGCAGGATGAAGTGGATTCTCCACTATGGCTCCTCCAGTCTTTACTGGGGAAAGTTATCAAGCTTGGGCTGTCAAGATGACAACATTCTTGGAGGGTCATTTATTCTGTATAGCTCCTTAAGTTAGCGATCCTCTACTTTTATTGGTGTATTGGAATATTCAGTTAATCTAATGGATATGGAATATCCTACTCTATTATCGTTGTCTATTTTTCTATCTGGGAGTTTTAAATGTTTTCGCTTGCGTAGAAATTTTGTTTGGTCGTTAGCATACCTGAGATGCTATTCTTTCTAATCTAAGAGGTTTGGTAGGAATGACACATGCTCAAGGATTGGGGCGTAACAAACGTGGTGTTCCCAGACCCAGTTCATACTAGGAACTGAATGGTGTATAATATAGAATGATTGATCCGTAGGAGCTCCAAATCTAACATGTCTCTCTATTCCCTTGAACCTGAAAATGATAACCACGACGGGGTAAGAAATAAATCTTAGTGGGTTAACGCCAAAGCTTGGTTAAGCCATTAAATCGCTTAGGCAACCTACGCAACAATACATTCTAATAGCATAGCACCAAACACATGCAAGCATCTTACTCCTTGAATCACGTTTGTGCAAAGCTCATTAAACATAATGATCAATCAATCTAGTCAAATAACCAAATTCCACAATAGTTCACAAGCACCAAGTTCCACATGCATTCCAGTATTAGCGGCCATGGGCCCGATGCATACAATTGGCGTGACTAAACACTACGACTAGCAGTGTTTACTGGCATGACTAGGTATCGTCCCTTATTCCCAGCGACGACGTCCGATAGTTCGTAAGATTTGTATGACTGACACAACATGAAACTACTAGGAAAGACCGTATGATTGGCACGGATCATAAGACTTGCACGGATTTAAGCTCATCATATGACCACATGCTTTATTCGAATGTCATTGACTCTTTGATTAGCGCACATTATATGATTTGTTTGCGATTGATAGGATAGACTCGCATCTGCACAAGCACTTTAGAAAAACACTCAATTTCGATACTAAAAGGGTGTTGGTGGAAACACCAACGTAACCAAGTCTTCGGACTCTTAATCTTTAGTTACTTAGAATCGAGGTATCTCCAATTGATCGATAAGGTTTCCGATATACCTTCCTCAAAAATCGGTGTCAACTCATTTTTGCATATACACTTTACACATGCCACCCGATCATACTAAGATCGAATTCAATAACTCGACATAATTTGGTATGGGTCTAGGAGGACCCAAACTAAGCCTGACCTAGAGGGTTAGGGCCTATTTGGTAATGTTTATATTCTTCTATTTCTATTCCCTGGAACAAAAAGGATTAGAAACATGTTTGGTAATGCAAATAATTTTGATTTTGATTATGCTCCTG
The DNA here is from genome assembly GCA_019149425.1 of Psidium friedrichsthalianum. Lineage (NCBI taxonomy): Eukaryota > Viridiplantae > Streptophyta > Magnoliopsida > Myrtales > Myrtaceae > Psidium > Psidium friedrichsthalianum. The sequence goes on along the minus strand of JAGVVM010000444.1, from coordinate 40,969 downwards.
AGAACACTTTGGACCAATTTTGAGAAACAAAAAAAAAGTTGTTTCTCAAGAAAAGGAACACTTTTGAGAATCAAAAAGCAATGATAATTTTCTCACTTTTTTCGGGCGCTTGCAAGGCATGGGTTGACTCGACCCAATCTAGATAAATTTTTTAAATAAAAATTTCCAAAATAATAAAAAAATAAAAATTGATTTAATAATAAAAAAATGGAAAATTTATAAAAATTCTAAAAAAATTGAAAAAAAAGAAAAAAATTTCAAAAAAATCTCAAAAATTAGGAGATGGGTCATTTCAACTAGCCAATCCTATTTTGAAGATTTTGCCTTCTAATTTCTCCCAAATGACCAAATCATTTAGAAAATTCACAAAAAATCTCAAAAAGTAGAAATGGGTTCATTCAACTAGCCTATCCTATTTTTGATGACTTTTCGTTCCAATTTTTCTAAACCTTGCCTAATTTGTTGCCAGAGAGTACCATGTTGTATCAGTGACCATCCGCATCTGAAGCATCCCTATTTTAGCCAAAAAGACATCATGGTACAAGATGATCACAACTGTAGAGTTTAAGGAAAGTCATCAAATGTGATTATGTAATTATTTGATTTAAATGACAAATTGGTAAGAGAAATTATTTTCCACAATAGAAATTTTGTATAATTACCAAATGCGTTTCTATTCTGAAACATAATTTTATGCAGTTACCAACCACTTTCTAATTCACTAAAACTCATCAAAGGAACAAAATAAAAAAAAAATGTATTCTAATCTGAATCACTTTTTGGAGCAGAAACGTTACCAAATAGGCCCTTAGTAATCCATTATCCCAATCGATTTTCAAGATCAGGTTGCGACAGCTATGAAACCAAGTATGTGAATTTTGAAATGTAACGACGAGTCACCACCCAATTATTTTATTTTACTTTATTTTAAATATTAGGTCAATTCCTAGAATGCCTAAGTAGTTATAGAGGAATAAACTACCTCGGTGACGATGTTTTGCATATCAAGAGTGAGAGCTTTGGTGTACAGTTATGCGACAGATGGATTAACAATTATCATGCATCTTCCTTTTTTCACATTTGAACGTTTGGAAAAATCGAATTTTGGCCGGTACACAAAAAGGCGAAAAAGATGGTATCATCTTGTGAACTAGATGATTGAAATTGTGTGTGATTGTGTATTTTGATATGTATTATGGACAATGTGTGGTGTTTGAATAAGACATATGCTAATGTTGTGTGTAATTGACTATGATGAGTGCAAATGACATGCGCACATGACTAGTGGAAGGATCAAATATACTATGATATGAAACCTGAATGGCATGTAGGATAATGTCCATGTTGAGTAATAAATATATGAATGACAAATGTCACGAGATCCGAATATGATACAAGGGAATGGCATGTGTAAGGACGTAGAGTTTAGGCCATGGGCCAGTTTGGGACCTAATCGGACCGGTCAAAATTCGAAAACCGGCCCATTGAACCGGTTCTCGTTTGGAACCGGAACTGGCGGTTCAGAACCGCGTTGCACCAATGACAACGGCTCTTTCTAGAACATTGAGCCAAAACAAAATTAAATAAAATAAAAATGTATTATACAAAATTTATAAATACCCCCTCTTCATTTTCATTTTTTCACACAAATTCTCTCAATTCTCTCAAGCTCCCCAATTCTCTCAACCTCTCAATCTCAATTACATTCTCGATTGTCTACATTTCTTATTTTTTTTATTTATTATCTCCTTTAATAATTTCATATTTGTAAATTATTTTTTCATACCCTATTTTTTTTTACATTATATACCATATATTTTTTATATATCCAAAAAAATGACAAGTGAAATTAGAGTTAGTGGCAAAGGTAAGAGCACAATGGGAGAATCTAGTTATCATAATCCTCATGATTATGTATATTGGGAAGTTGATGTAAATGATGAATCAACATTTTCCCTAATATGGAGCAAGTCCCCACGCAAGAGAATCTTTATCCTCCGACAAGTTCGACCCCCATCGGTGCTGAAGAAATGCCAACAACAAAGAACCGAGATGGTTCTCCATCATATGGAAGCACTTCTCAAAAGTCAAAGATTTTAAAAGAGGTCCAAATAGGCATACTTTAGTTTGTAATTATTGTACTAAATCATATAAATTTGCAAGTGGACAAGGATATGGAATATTTACACAACATCTTAGGTCGAAGCATCCGACCGAAATAGGAATTGACACTAGCCAATAACAAATTTCTGGGTATGTCAATCCTAACACTTCTCCTTTATTTCTGTTTAATGAAAAAACTTATAGAGAAGAATTAGGTAAATTATTTCGTTGAACATTTATCATTTAGTTTTTTGGTGAAAATTTTGATTTTAAATCAATTTATACAAAATGCATGTGCTCCACAAGCAAAAACGTGTTCCTAGAAATTCACTTAAACGTGAAATTAAAGTATTTATAGAAAAGGAAAAAAGATTTACAAACTTTTTTTATAAATTTTATAGACGTGTGTATATAGGTAGCGATATTTGGAGTGATCATTAGTAAATTAATTCTTATATGGATATAACATGTCTTGAATAGATGATGATTGGAATATTCAAAAAAGAGTTATTGCATTTAGAATTTTTGATGAGGTATACGGCAAATAATATTTATAGATTTATTAGCAAATTTTAGAAGAATATTATTTACTTCATAAAATTTTTTCAATTGGTTTTGATAATGCCATGGCAAATACCACTTCGATTGTTGAACATGAAAAATATTTGTAAAGCCTCTTTTGGTGAAAAATTTTTCACATTAAATGTGCTTGTCATGTTTAAATTTATGTGTACAATATGATTTAAAAACTCTTCAAGTTTCTCTCAACCCGATAAAAACATCAATTCGATATTTATGGAACATCCCAAAACAATGAAAGAATGGGCAAAATTTTGTAAATAAATAGAAGAAAAACCAAAAATATTTTCAAAAGATGTTTCAAATCGTTGGAATTCTACTTAATGAAATTGCTTAATGGATCTTTTGCATATAAAGATTTATTATCTGCATTTATTTTAGATAATATATCCTGAAATTAGTTTTATACCCAAGAATGTGGATAGTTGTAAAAAATTTTTAGATATATTAAAAGTTTTTAATGATAAAACACTTATAAGTATCCGTGTTTATTATCCAACTGCACATTTATTTTTTTAATAGATATGTATTAATATTGTTGGGTTTTTTGAGAGAAATGAAAATGATGATAGTTTAGGTGTATCTATTAACTAAGGCAAGCAAAAAATGGGCTAAATTATATAGAGAAATTCTTACTATTTATTTAGTTGCTTTTGTTTTTTATCACGTTGTAAATTAGATGATTTATGTGATTATTTGAATACGTATATGAATGTTACACCTTAGCTCATACGGTGAATATTAGAACTATAGAAATAAATGCTAAAAACATAATAACAGAATTATATAATGAATTTTGTATATATAATGTTGTCAGATGATAGTTGGTAGATTGTGAAACATCAATCTGGTAACTATACAATGGGAAGCCCCAGATAACAATTTACTAGATGGTGACACCAACTTTTGATATAAAAGACAAAATAAAGGAAAAAAGATTTAATAGGAAGTAAAATTCTGAATAAAAAATTATCTAAACCATTTCTTTTTGAGTTTTGATAAATCTGAAAAGCAGCAGCAAGAAATTTCAGTATATTAGAATAGTGGAAGAGGCATTCCACCCAATACTTAATTCTTGCTTTGATTGCAAAAATAAAATTGTGGCAACCCCTTGTTCACATAGTTGTGGTAAAACAAGCATTTAGCGCTGGCATAGGCTTAGTTTAAATGAATGAACGTTCATAATTAACTCTTGAATCGGTAGAGTTGTTCAAGTTTGTGTTGAAAGATTGGATGAAGGCTCAATATAGACAATAAAAGATATATTGCAATAATTGAAGCTGAATTATTTGATGACGGAGACACCCCCATATCACCGGATTAGCATGGACTGGTTGTAGGACGAATCGAGGGTGACGTAAGTATAGGGTTATTAAATATAAAAGAAGAACATGGGCTTTGATTTTTCTATCCTCAAGAAGATATGTAGGCGTTTAATGGATATAATCATATAAGTTCAAGCCTCATGTCCCTTCTTTTTTCTTCCACTATTTGTTTTGATAATATATTATTTTCAATAATTCATTTATTTAGATATATTAATTATAAATTTTATTACAACAAGTTCATCACAAAATACATTTTTAAATTCAAAAACTTTATATAAAAAGATCGCATCAAAACCAATTTTGTTGGATTGCCAAACATTCAGGGCAGTTTAGGAACTCTTGTCTAGTTCGGAACCACCGATTCACCGAGTTCGAAACTGATAGGGTTCAGAACTAGCCAGTTTACCAACCGAACCGCAGCGGTTTATAAACCCGGAACTCTGTTTCTCCAAATTTGTGAACTGAAACAACCATTCGGTTTCATGAACCGTGGCCACCCCCCTACATGATGCAGCCATATATCCCATCATGATTATGCTGATTAGTCAAGACCTAAAGTTATCATGTATGACATGTACGCAGCCATTGATCCATGTCTGACAAGTATGACATGTACCTATATCCACATGATATGCTTGTCAGCCTAAAAGTCTATTATCACATATAACATGATACAGACAGCAATCTACATGTACGCATACTCTATTATATTTATCTATATATTTTTTCGCCTTGAATATGCGGCCTCTTATATTTTTCTTTCAATTTAGCTTACAATAAAAATACATAAAGTAAACAAAAAAAAGGAACTAGAGAGTCAAAGTGTGGAAATTGGATAAGCAAGTGATCCAGTTTCACAAACCACCGTCTGACATGGTGGACTGTCAGCTTAAACGAACCCTAAAAAAGAGCAATCAAGTTTGGCCATTGCATACTTTCATCTACTTTTGAATTTTTCTACATTTTTTCTGAACTTAATGGCTCTACTCACAGTAATATCCGGTTCAAACCGCTCGAAACTTGAGGAGTTTTAAGTTAAAGAAAAAACAAAACAAAAATATAACAGAGCGCCTTTTATACTATTTGTTTTATCTATTGATATGTAATCAATTAATCACTTTACAGCTTAAAGAAATTGAAAGAGAGACCACCGAAATATGGCATATGCTTAACATACAATTGAATCTACGTCCTGATTGAATTCAAGCTTGGCTTGATGATGGCCCTTTTTGTGGTTGTCATGTTGGATTGGTCAAGGTAACTAGGTGGACAAAGACAAATTTCTACGTTTTTCTGATGTTTAGCCAAAATAAGGAAAACGAATACAGCTAAAATGATATATTTGAGTCTCATTAGAGATTCAAATGATCAACGGTCTAGCTGAGCTTGATCTGCATGTCTTATTTGTAAAAACCAAATCGACTACAAAAAGATATGATATTCAATTGTCAAAATCAAAGAAGCTTTCGCAGTTAGCATTATAGGCTCTTGAGCAACCTTCCGACAATTAATTTATGGCCTACTAAGGAATCTCATTGTTTTGATTTCTAGAACTAGTTTGTATGCCCTAGAAAATCCTTAGGTTGATAAAGGACCAAAAAGAAAAGAAAATCTAGAATTACTATGTTAAACATGAACATAGCCCTAAGTATTTATGGTATTAACTAAATGCCCAGTAATTACATAGTGGATTAGGTATTGTGTATGCCATCTAATAATTCTTAAACATCACTAGATGTGTGATCCTACGCTTCATAATCTTAAAGTTGAGCCGGCCCTGCGTTCGAACCAAGTTTTCATCATCAGTTTCTTTGAAACAATCCTGGGGTTAAAGAACTTATGGGATTCCTAATCCAAAGAATTCGTTAAAAAAAAAATCCAAAGAAGAATAAGAAAACATGAAGTGTCGGTACCGTTGGAGGTGATATTATCATTCTACATGGTAACGTAAGCCCAGATGGGCCCCCTCCATGCCTCGTCTTAGTTTTCAAAGCTCTTCCCCATTATAAATACGTCGTCATAGTCCCCTCCACGCCTGTCATATTATCATTCTTAGTTGATATATAACATATTGCAACCAACTTTTCCTCTCATCAAAATCAGTAAAACAATTTGCTAATCAAATTGATAAAATTTACGAAGGCAATAGTTCCTTCAAGAAAAAGAAAGATTCCGTGTGGACTCGACTATTTCCTTGTTAAGTTTCGTCAGAATCACATTTTTTTTCTGAGACATTGTCCGCATTTATTGTCGCTTTTGTCTGCTACGACTTGGATAGTCGACCCGTTCGACGAATTTTCGCCCCACTTGTGGCCAGAATTTCCTTGGATGAGATCGAATGGTACGTCAAAAATCATTTGATGCGTCCACACTGCGTGGCGAAAGATTGGTGGCCAGTCATGACTCATGAAGGAAAAAAGCCATTTTGAGTAGAGTGAGTTGACTTCAAAGTCATTCTATAACACGTAATATCAGCACTTAAGTTTGGCATGCCAATTTGATTTACAAACATATTCGCAGTTTGACTTCAACTCATACGCATCTTCTTGGAAACTCACAAAAACTGACTACAAACATCTCAAGTCTATTTAATGGTACTTCCGACTTAGTGGCACTATCAGCTTAACCGAACCCCTTAAAAAAGGGTGATCAAGTTTGGTTATATGCCTACTTTTCATCTACTTTCGAATTTTCCTACATTTTTTCTGAACTTAATGGCTCTACTCACAATAATATCCAGGTCAACCCTTCGAAACTTGAGGAGAGTTTTAAGTTAAAGAAAAACAAAACAAAAATATAACAGAGTGCCTTTTCTATTAGTTGTTTTATCTATCGATATGTAATCAATTGATCACTTTACAACTTAAAGAAATTGAAAGAGAGACCACCGAAAATATGGCATATGGCTTAACGTACCAATTGAATCTACGTCCTGATTGAATTCAAGCACGGCTTGATGATTGCCCTTTTTGTGGTTGTCATGTTGAATTGGAAGGTAAACGAGGAGGACAAAGACAAATTTCTACGTTTTCTGATGTTTAGCCAAAATAAGGAAAACGAATACAACTAAAATATATTTGAGTCTTAGTTAGAGACTCAAATGACCAACGGTCTAGCTGAGCTTGATCTGCATGTTTTCTTTGTAAAAACCAAATTGACTACAACAAAGATATGATATTCAATTGTCGAAATCAAAGAAGCTTCCGCAGTTAGCATTATAGGCTCTTGAGCAACCTTCCGACAATTAATTTATGGCCTACTTAGGAATCTCATTGTTTTGATTTCTAGAACTAGTTTGGATGCTCTAGAAAATCCTTAAGGTTGATAAAGGACCAAAAAGAAAATCTAGAATTACCAAGTTAGACATGAACATAGCCCTAAAATACAGTATTTTATGATATTAACTAAATGCCCAGTGATCACATAGTGGATTAGGTATTGTGTATGCTGTCTAATAATTTTTAAAATATCACTAGATGTGTGATCCTACGCTTCATAATCTTAAACTTGAGCCGGCCCAGCATTCGAACCAAGTTTCATCATCAGTTCTTTGAAACAATCCCGGGGTTAAAGAACTTATGGGATTCCTAATCCAAAGAATTCGTTAAAAAAAAATTCCAAAGAAGAATAAGAAAACATGAAATGTCGGTACTGCTAGCGGTCATACCCTCCATGGCTCGTCCTGGCTTTCAAAGCTCTTCCCCATTATAAATACGTCGTCATAATCCCCCTCTCTCCCCCCCTCCTCCTCTTACAAATACACTTGCCTTTTCGTAAAACCCTTTACAATGATCTGTCCAAGAATTTCGTTCAATGCTGAAAAGCTCCTCTTTCTGGATCTCTCATTGTTCGCGATCATTGCAACCCTCGTCAACGGCCCTCCTGTCACGGTGGCCCTGAGCAGTAACAGCAGTAATCTGACGACCGTCTCATTGAACATCGGTGTGGTTCTTGATCTAGAGACGTGGGTGGGTCAGATAGGATTGAGCTGCATGTCCATGTGTCTCTCCGACTTTTATAGTTCAAACCCTTCCTACAAGACGAGGCTCGTACTCAACATCAGAGACTCCAAACAAGATAAGATTGCCGCTACTGCTGCAGGTTCTCTCTCGCCTCTCTCCCTCTCTCTCTCTCATACGTACTGGCTGGTTAGAGAGGACAAAGTACATTATGCAGTTGTTTGTGTGATGCAAGATGAAAAAAATGTTTGTGCCATGAGGAGCAATACGCATTCTCGGAGCAGAAATTGTCTCTCCAAGAAGAAATGACCAAGGTTAAATTTTCAAGGTTTTTTTTTATAAGAAGTCATTATCATCTTCAAATAAAATAAAAAATAACATCAAGTTGGTACTTAAGATCCATTTGATCTCTTTCACACTGGGAATAAGGAGCGTCTCGAAGTCATAAATATGCCAATATAATTCCTCCTAGGTCTGGCGTTTGTACGAGACTGACACTTGGACGCTTATCCTGAGAGTTGAGAGGATTCATGGGTTTTGGTTTGTCCACGTCATTCTGTGCTTCATAAAAAGACTGGTCTCCGAGCGTAACATTTGACCGTGGAACCTTTAAAATAGCATCGTATTGGTGTCGGTCAACGATTGATCTTTGAATACAAAGTTTCGTGATCAGCAAAACCTGTGCATGGAGGATTTTTGTTTATGGTCTTGGATGGGTACGTACAGCAGGACTACTGTCGTCTGTTCTATTCTTTGAAAAATACAAACTTCTTATGCGACTCATTCCATTATACATGTAGCAAAATTCAATCAAATTATGTATGCGCAATGAACCCCTATTAGAAAACGTCTCGCGAAAGACACATGCTACTCAGGAAATTAGTCATCTTAGCAGGGAAGGTTGATAGAGACAATTTCAAATTCTTTTCTTCAGGAAAGTATGTACATGGTACGTATTTCTACATAATCAGACCGATTTTTTTTATTTAGTTGAGCCAAACCTCATGGTTAATGAGTTTGGTCAAGCTAAGCCAGTGATTAATTATTTTCAAGGAAGTCGTGTGCTATAAATGGTGAAATAAAACAACTAACGTTTCCTGTTTTACCAAATAACACAACATAATATAGGTCTGACCTCACAAAATGCATAAAACTGAAATAAAGAAGTCAACTTAACGGTAAAGAAGAAACAACTTCATCGTGTCTGGGCAAATTTTCTCACCCTGAGTTTGTTCTAAATTTAATTTAAAGAAGAAACAACTTGTTTCCGATTGGTATGCAATATCAGCTGCCAAGCAATATCAAAGGCAACAATATAATGCCCGCAATCAGGTAAATAATTATATTCCAACTTCAAACTATTATCTTCCTTTTTCTTAAACATTCTATTTCTAAAATGCTGCATCAAGTTTTAATTGGCTACTAATCGATACTCTGCCTTTTCCAATAAGAATTTCCATTACCTGCCGTATTGTTATTGTTTCACCGTCTTTTCTGGTTCACCTTTGCAGCACTTGATTTGATAAAGAACAAGCAAGTCCAAGCCATAATAGGCCCTCAAGATTCAGAACAAGCAGACTTCATCATTGACCTTGGAAACAAATCTCATGTGCCCATCATCTCTTTTTCCGCTACTAGTCCATCCCTCAGTTCGATTCGGAGTCCCTACTTCATTAGAGCCGCGCAAAATGACTCGTCCCAAGTGAATGCCATAAGCGCGGTCATGCAAGCTTTTGGTTGGAAAGAAGCTGTCCTCATATATGTGGACAACGAGTTCGGAGAAGGCATCATACCTTCTCTTACTAATGCTTTGCAAGAAGTCAACATGCGGATGCCCTATAGGAGCCTTATTCCTCCTTCAGCCACGGATGATCAAATCCTGCAAGAACTCTACAAGTTAAAGACGATGCAAACAAGGGTCTTCATCGTGCACATGTTACCTACCCTCGGTTCTCGGCTATTTGCCCGAGCAAAAGAGGTGGGAATGATGACCGAAGGTTATGTGTGGATCTTGACTAATAGAATCACTGAACTATTAAGTTCGGTGGATTCATCAGTTGTCGCTAGTTCAATGCAAGGAGTATTGGGCATTAAGACTTATGTCCCGGACGCACCAAACTTGGACAACTTCACGGTCCGATGGAAGATGAAATTCCAGCAAGACAATCCATCTGTCATTAATCCTACATTGAACATTTTCGGACACTGGGCATATGATGCTACTTGGGCTTTGGCAATGGCTGTCGAGGAAATGGGTGCGGCAAATTTCAAGTTCCAGATGATGAATGCTTCAACAAATGCGACGGATCTCGACACTTTCGGCATCTCTCAAAATGGTCAGAGACTTCTCCAAGAACTAGTTAATACAACATTCGCGGGCCTAACTGGAAATTTTAGACTTGTTGATGGGCAGCTAGAGTCGTCGGTATTCGAAATAGTTAATATCAATGGAAATGCAGCAAGAACGATTGGGTTCTGGATGCTAGAAAATGGGTTGCTAAGAGATTTGTCCTCACTCAACACAAGCAAATATTCCACTTCGAAGAGTAATCTTAGACCGATAATATGGCCAGGAGATTCTACCTCTGTTCCCAAGGGATGGGAGATTTCCACAAGAGGGAAGAGGCTGAAGATTTTAGTTCCCGTGAAGAGCGGTTTCAGTCAATTCGTGATGGCTACTCAAGATCCCAGCACAAATACTACTTATGTCACCGGATACTGTATTGACATCTTTCAAGCTGTCATAGAAGTATTGCCTTATGCTGTAGCTTATGACCTTATTCCGTTTGCCTTCCCTAATGGAAGCAGCGCTGGCAGTTATGACAACATGATCGATCAAGTACTTTACCAGGTGAGCAAGTGCTTAATTTCGTTGGATTACATGTTGAAACTTACTATGCTATCATCTGGTTGACAAAGAAGACATTCCCCTTCCTTTTGTTGGAACAGAATTACGATGCAATAGTTGGGGATACAACGATCACTGCAAATAGAACATTATATGTGGACTTCACCTTACCGTACACCGAGTCAGGGGTTGCAATGCTCGTGCCATACAAGCACAGCAAGAGCAAGAATGCTTGGGTTTTCTTGAAGCCACTCACTTGGGACCTTTGGCTGACAATTGGATTCTTCTTTGTGTTTATAGCACTGGTCGTGTGGATTCTCGAACACCAGATTAACGAAGATTTCAGGGGTCCAGCCGCGCATCAAGTTGGCACGAGCTTCTGGTTCTCATTTTCAATCATGGTCTTTGCACAAAGTAATCACCCTTCATTTTAATAAATCAATTGAACACTACAATTTACATATCATTCTTGCATAATTTACGTGCTTTCCCTTGGATTGCAGGAGAGAGAGTAGTTAACAACCTAGCCAGATTTGTTGTGATCGTGTGGTTTTTCGTGGTGCTTATACTAACACAAAGTTATACGGCAAGCTTGAGTTCTCTTTTGGTGGTGCAAAATCTTCAACCTACTATGGCTGAAGTGGATCGGCTCTTAAATAGTGGAGAAAGAGTGGGATACAGGGAAGGCTCTTCCGTTCATGAATTGCTAAAGCAAATGAAGTTTGACGAATCCAGACTTATACCTTATCAGTCTCCTGAAGAATGCGATGCGCTTCTTTCCATGGGAAGTGCAAATGGCGGGATTGTAGCAGCATTCGACGAAGTTCCCTACATTAAGCTTATTCTTTCTCAATATTGCCATAGATATACCGTGATCCCGACATTAAGAACTGTTGGATTGGCTTCGTAAGTCCTCAATCTCTCAATTTTATTTGTTTGATTGAAAAATCTCATGTCCTGCTTTTTTGTTTACAGGTTTCCCCAAAGGGTCTCTGCTAGTATCAGATATTTCGCAAGCGATCCTTAATGTAACTGGAGGGCCTAAGATGACGGAAATCGAAACAATTGGTTTCAATCAAAATCAACTGCTTGGATTCTTCCAACAGCTTGGGTCTTGACAGTTTCTGGGGCCTATTCTTGATTGCTGGAGCTGCGGCAGTTTTAGCTCTCTTCATTTTCATTGTCATGTTCGTCAAAAGAAATTGGCATGACGTAATAAGTTCTTCAGGTTCATTGCCGGAGAAAATTGTGGCACTGGGAACAAGATTTTACCAAAGAGAACTCAATTCCCACACCATAGGAAAGACATATCCACTAAAAGAAAAAGGATGATGGTGGCAATGAGATTGCAGCTGCTGCAACTTCAGAAAAAGGACTTCCTAATCATGTAGACGAAAGGTGCACCAACGGAGCGATAAGCGTCGAGCTTACACACATCGGCGAAGACGTCGCCAATAGAAATCCTCAGTTTGTTATAACCAGACGTCATTCATTTTAAAGTTCGTCAGAGAAGATCTCAGTTTGGTATATTCTTTCGTGCGTAACGATTTGGTTCTGTGTATTTCTGGATGTGGCCAGAAACTGAATTGATCCTGATGTGTTTTTGCCAAGTTCAAGTGAAACCGAGTTGATTTCGATGTTCGTATGATTATTTCTGAGTTATCAGACTTCGACGTATTCGGAATTTTGCTGGATTCATGTTAAGTTCTGAACGCGAGTATACATGATGCCATTCGCTTGTGAGCGAACGTTGGTGTGTGTTTTGGTAAAACTGGAACGAGTGGAACTGGTTGGAATGTGTGTATTAAAGAAAAGAAGGTGGTGGCAAGAAGATGAAGCTGAATGCTAAGGTTGGCGTGGTTCTGCGTAGGAAGGGAATAAAATCTTGTTACTAAAAGGGACGCAAAAATAATAAAACAACATATATATAATAAAAATAAATAGTAATAAATTTAAACAAATAAAATAAAAAATCGAGAAAAGGAAAAAAAAAAAAAGATAGGAAAATGCAGAGTTAGTTACGTAGTTGCATCCTAAAAATAGTTTTAATTAAACTTCATTTTATTCATGCTCATCTAGTTTAGAAAGTCATATTTCTTGAATCTTGAAATAAATAGAACTTTAGATCATGCTTGTCTTACATGAAATAGATATAAATTTTGAAAAAAGAACTCTGATAAAATATCTATTTGCATTTATATTAAAATTACATTTAGGGGTCATCTCTATGTATATCTTCAATCTAAACATGGTTTAGTGGATATCCCTTAATGGATCGGTAAAAGTATTGTTTCGAGCTATAACTCTTCTATAGAATCATTAATATATGAGCTTATTAGCTTACCTCCATCTATCTTAATGGTGCGTTGTAATCCGGGGAAGAACTGGTAGTAGACATAAAACTATCCATTCCGGTTCTATATATGTTCGAAGAAAATGCTTAGCCAATTCCATGCATCCAACCAAGAAATCCTTTCTTCTTCCAATTTTGCAATATTTCCATTCATTACCCGTGGGTCTTTCTTCTCCTAGTTCCATCTATTCTACCAATGAATAACAAAGCCATATATATTGTTTGCCTCATATCATATCGGGTTTATTTTCTCATACTTTACCTTTTATCGCATTAATTGTGGTTGTTTACTTTTCTGATTGCGTACCAATGGATGGACATCATCAATAAAGGTCGCATGAAATTTTTTTTTTGAAAATTGAGAATTGGTACCCAACGCTAATTAGACAATTAGCAACAAGTCCTCATCATTAGAATATATAGTTCAAAGGAATAAAAGCCTCCTCCCACAACTCACTTCACTCTTAACTGGCCCCAAATAGGTTAGCGGTGACTCCAATTAGATAGATTATTTTCTTTAATTAATTGAATCACCCAACGTCACCATTGGATAGGGATGGGAAAATCTACGCCAAATGGGAGCGAGTACCTCAAATAAAGAATCGCCTATTCTCTTTCAGCAGACTGTTAGAATTGCTTCATCTATGGAGGGTCACAAGAGCTTGATGACAGCACTGGAGACTGGTAATTAACCTTAGAAGACTTAAGCCAATCACCTTCTCATTTTTCAGAAACATTTGTGATCACTTGTCAAAGCCATGCGGATCACGAGGTATGTTCACTAACGACATGTTGAATGGCGGTGGCAGGTTGAGAGTTATAAGGGGTGGAGTCTTTGTTTATATTTGTCTTGTAGGGAAGTGTAGGAATGTATATGTTTAAGGGTGCCATTTGAGCTGGTGTTTAGCATTTTATAAATTATTGTGCACATCTTTGATTTTCTTTAACACTACACCTTTGTATGGAACATGCGATCCGTTGGATCACACCTTAGAAATTAAATTGGGCGTTGTTGAGAAGGACAAGGCAAGCTATGAGATGCAGACGATAGTAGGCTAGCACAACTCCATTCAATATATGAGATTCCATCACCCACTGAAATAAGAGCCTTCAATTCTTTAGTATGTGATATTCACAAGTAAAATCACCTAAAGGGGAGTGAATAAGTGGTTTTGATAAACTAGAAAAATAAATATGGAAGTAAATGAATCATGTTGAATATGATCAAAACCAATTGAAACATAATGTGAATATTATCTAAGTGTAATAATATTTAGCAATGTAGACGCTTCTATCAAGTAAAAAGCAAGCAAGGAGAGATAGAAGACTTTGCACGCAAAAACTTATAGTGGTGCGGCTTAGTATAGGCCTACGTTCACTTTTTCACGCTAACAGCCTACTGACTAAAGTCTACTAGTCAAACGTTGAGAATTATAGTAGTAAGTGCTGCTTATACTCAAGAACTTCTTCTCGAAGTAGGTGATGCTTATACTCAAGCTGATAAGACTCATATCTCACATTAAGCACAAAACTATTGTTTCGTTAACACTTCACAAGATCACAGGTGTTAGCTTACTGAAGACAAATAAGAATATAGGAACAAATAAGAATAATTTTAACTACTTCAGAGTTAATAGGAGCAAAGTAGTATACCCTGGTTTTGAATTCATAGCTCCTCGAATTTTGCAAAGCGGGTCATGTTGATGATTCTAAGTTCTTCCCTAACTCTACATTCGAGTTGGCTATTGACAGTTGTTTTTTAATCATTTTTTCTTAGTAAATTAATTAAAAATCAAGAAAATTTCATTTAAAAAAATCGGCTTTGGCCAAAAAAATAATATTTTTTTGATTGCCAAATTTTCAAAATTTCTTTTATTAAAAATAAAATAAAATAAACCAAATGAGGTTGCAAAATCTGAAAAAATAGTCAAAAATTTTCTGTAAATCTGTTTGCCTCTCAGCCACTTTAGATTTTGAGAGTTTGTTGTGGGTCGCCGAAAAAAGCCGGTTGCAAGCAATTTTGTACCCAAACACAGGTTTTTTTTTTTTTTTTTTTTGCGAAATTCAAAGCCGATCGGATGATGACACACTACGATGAAGCCCCAAGTGCACCCCCGCCCCAAACCTCTCTACCCCCGGGGATCGGAGCCATGCCGGTTCAGCCGAACCAGACGGGTCGGACCAGTCCAGCTCGACCAAACCAGACCTGTCGCAAGAAAAAAAAACATGCAAAAGTAATAGCAGCAGAACAGGGGAAGGCAAACAGAGACATCTCCCTTCTTTCACTCTTGCGGCAGAAACACAGCTCCCATGGACAGAAACGAAAGGGAAAAAAAGAAGAGAAGAGGAAAAGAAGAAAAGACAAAGCAGACGTAGAGGTAGAAGAGAGAGGGCAGGCGACTCTGCAGGTCTTTCTTTCCCTTTGCGCCTACGCTAGCTCTCCAAGTCCAACAAGCAGGGGAGGATTTCAAAAGCTTGCACCAACCTGTGATAGTCTTCGTCCTTGAGCCCCAGCAAACTTCCCAGGTGCACGAAAGGGAGGGTGAGAAAGGGGCAGTCAAGCTTTGACCGAGAGGCAGGGAGGAAGAAGTAGCCAATTTGGTGAGAGACCTGCAGTTTTTTGCAGAGGAGCTTCAAGGGTCCTCTTCAAGGCACCAAAAACGAGACAGAACAGCACCAAGAGTGCGCTCGACTGAAAAGGGGGGAACAGAGAGTAAAAGAAAAAGGCGCGCCGGGGGTGGGGAGGGGGATTGGTCTTCTCTCGGAGAAAAGGCCAGAAGCAAAGGACTCGGAGGAAAAAAGAGTTCAGAGGGAAATCATAGAAGCAGCTCTCGGTTTAGAGAGCAAAGAGAGTCAACCGAGAGAGAGTTTTGCAGTAAGCTCAGTTTTGAGCTCAGTCTCGCGCGCCTTCGACCAGTAGCCGTAGCGCGAGACCAGCCCATCCACACGAGACGCGACGGCCAGCTAGGAGGCGCGTGGCGAGCAGATTCTGTTGAACGGATCCCGAAGGCCACAGCTGTTGCCATGGAGGTTTCGCTCGAGCTCACGATTTGGCTGATTCCCGTTTGGCCTCGCGAACCAGGTAAGCTCCTCGTTTCGCTCGAGCTCGTGACTGGTAGTTCGTCATCAGTCACCATTCGCACTTGCGTACGCTCTTTCGTGTTGTTTTGTTGTGGTCGTCATCTCGGTGTGGTCGACTTGGGTTTTATCCGGTAGTGGTGAAAACCCCCCTGTAACTCTCGGTGAAAGCTCCCAGCGAATAGGTAGTGAACAAGGAGGAGTCCCAAGGACGAAGAAGGACCAGAGGGGATGTAAAAAGGAAAGCAGAAAAAAAAAAAAAAAAGGAAAATGAAAAGATCATGGAGGCTCTTTAAGTTTGTGGCTGGTGGGCTTGTCGTGGGTCTTTCTTACTGTTTTGGGCCGATATTCAATTTTAGGTTCAGTCCAGTGGAAAAGAAAGAATGAGAACCAAATATAGAGTCTGGGCCCAAAACTCTCAACCCAACCTATGCCTTGGACCAACCTGGGCCCTTAAGGCCTGGGTCGGGTAACACTCGAGCGGTCGGGTCATCTGGCCCGATCCAGATCACTTTTTTTTAAGAATATAAAAACTCCCTATTAAAAAATTAAAAAATTAAAAATTAAAAAATTCAAGAAAACCAAAAATTCAGAAATTTTTAGAAAATCATAAAAAAAAAGAAAAGAAAATGGCTAGATTGACCTTATTTCCTAGTTTTAATCTTAGAATCTCTAGAAAATGACAATTTTGCCCCTTCAGGTAAATTGTCCTAAATCATCCCAAGCTTTAATCACACCATTCTCTAAGCTCTTGGAGCTTTACTGAAAATGTCTGCTTGATTTTGATGCGTTTTATCCGCGCATCATTGACTCTTAATTAGCGCACATTATATGCTTTGGTTGCGATTGATATGATAGACTCATATTTGCACGAGCACTTTAGAAAAACACTCAATTCTGGAACCAAAAGAGCGTTGGTGGAAACACTGACGTAACCAGTTCTTGGACTCTTATCTCTGGTTGCGTTGATCGAATGGCATCTCCGACTGCTCATAAATTTTCGATCTAACCTTTCTTCAAAGATCGGTGGTGACTTTTTTTTACATGTACACTTTATACATTGTGATGAACTCAAAAATTAAGCACTGAGACGAACATTTAAAAATTTTGGACCCCACTTGCCTTTTTTTTCGGTTGAAGCTTCTCCAAGGCCGCGTGTACTCTCTTAATTTCCTTTACTTCTGCTCTTCAAAGTTGAGCTGGAACTCCTTGAATGGTTAGACTTTCGGCTGCTCTCATTTCCCATTGCCAAGTGGGACAAGAAAAAAATTGAAGAGTCTATCCCTTTCAAACTCAGTTGAAGCACGTGCTTCTTAAAACCCACTGAAATTTGCCAGCTGTGCTGGGAGCCTTTTCTTTGGTTAAATTTTCGGTTGAGCCCCTCTCTCCATGATCTCGTTCATTGTTCATTCCCCATGTAGATGAGACCAAAACCTCATCATTTGGAAGCCACCTACTCTCACTAGTCATGCATGAAACCTTGCTGCAGCAGAGTTCTTTGATTTTCTTCTTTTGCTTCATTTCTTCTCTCGGTTTCCTTATCTTGCTGGACATCAGTTTACTGGTCCTTCTTCATTGCGTATTGCTGCGCGATTCTTCTCTTCTCAGGTCTGCCATGAGCTGCTCATTTCTCTGCTGAAAGTGCTGCTGTCCAACCTTCGTTCGTGCTCGGGCCTCTCTTTGAACCTCTTCTCGGATTCTCCGCGTCCAGCACGCACACCTAGAGGAATCGGCTCGTTCGGGTCGTCGGCGTCCAAATCGAGCTCCGTTTTCGCCTGTGTACTCGTAAGACTTCAAACTTCGATATTCTGGAAGCGGATCCAGTGAAAAACCTCCTGAAAAATTCCAGTTTCGAATCAAAGTTTCCCCTATTCTGCCCGTGTTTTTCTGCAGTTGGTTCTTCGTCATCTCGGCTGAAATTTCTGCGGGCGTTGCTGTCTGCCTACGTCTTCCTCTTCCACATCTGCACTTGAAATGTGTGCTGTTGAGTCTTCATCCTCTCGATTGCTCGGAGCTCGTTCGTCATTCCCGAGCTCGATCGTCGTCCGCGGGCCCGAGCTCATCGCCGTCGCTTGTCCAGCTCGCCGTTGTGGTTAAACTGAGATCGTTCCACCGTCCTTGAGCTCGAAATGGATTTTTAGGTGAGCACATTTCTAGACTGGACTTAGAATGTCGGGTATGCTAGGGACTAGTAGGGAAAATTTTGCGATGAAAAATATTAAATTTCTTGAACGCAGAGTATCGATAATTGCTACTAGCCATAAGAGTAATATTGGTAATTTTTGTGGACTCTAGATATTGCCCTGTGTGCCAGATTGCTTACCTTGAACCCTAGGTGACCTAGAATTGAAACCGGTTCCTGAATGCGAGTTTTTGCAACATGAAATGCCTGGTTATTATATTTGATTTATTTTGAGTTGAATTGTGTGCTCTGGTGAATAATCTTGGGAAATGCATGTGGCAAAATTGACTTGCATGAGTGTTCATGGGGTGGGCTAATTGAGAATTTTGTGATGCTCATCATGATCTGCATACTGGCATGAGACATGTGCGTTTGGCGGAGTGCATAGAACCGTGCGGGACGGGCGCCGGCAGTGTCTAGGGGGCCACCGGGAATGCGGGGTGATAAGGAGGTGCTGATCGCAGTGCTAATTGAGCCACGGTTTTGTACTTGCGCCTAAACGTGCTCGGCACGGGGTAGCTGGAGAGACAAGGGTGCCAACTTCGGTGTGATTAGACACGGGTGAGGCACAGGCTGAGACGTCCACGACGTGGCCGGGACCGAGAGTGCTATTGAGCCACCGGTGGGGTTCGGTCGGAAGAGCTAGTGAGCCACCGGGAACCCCAAGAGAACCAATGAACATTGCATTTGCATCTGTTTGATTGAAGTCGTACACGCATGTGATGATTTAAATTTGTGGTCTGAGGTATATGCTTCATTCTAAATAAGTCTAGACGTGTGTTCACTGAGTTTCGACTCACATATTTTTGGCTGATCGCCATTTCAGATCCTTGATTATAGACCTGATTATTCTCTAATATCTGAGGAGTTTGATCCGGAGGAGTGGTCCTTGCTAAAGGACGAGTAGTCCTGATGATGCCCTAGATGGAGATTAGTGACTTTTTGTTTGGCCTATTCCTTTTGTTAGTGGCCAAACTCGGGTTTTGTGGTTCAGGTGATAGTCTTCCTCCCGGGTTGTACAGAACTCTTATTATTATATGTAAATTAAGTTTTCTCTATCTCTCTATCCCACATGTGTGTTTGTCAAGGGTTATGCGTTTCCGCTGTCGCATTTGCTAGCCATCGTTGCCGCGACGAGTCCTGGGTCGTCGCGAGTATTGGCCAGGCGATGAGGGAATTGACAGGAGGCGGGATGTTGCGCGTTCGATGGGTCTGTGGCGTGAAATACATGCCACTCAATCATACTAAGATCGAATTCAATAACCTGTTGCGATCTGGTATGAGCTTAAATGGGCTCGAGCTAAGCCCAACCTGGAAGCTTAGCAATATATTAGCCTAATCGATTTTGAGATTGGGTCACGACAGCTATGGAACCAAGTATGTGAATTTTGAAACGTAACAATGACTCACACCCAATTTTTTTAATTTTATTTTAAATCTTAGGTCGATTCCTAGAATGCCTAAGTAGTTATAGAGGAATAAACTACCTCGGTGACATGTGTAAGGTGATGGAGTATTGAGTATCAAGAGTGTGAGGTCCGGTGCTCGATCATGCAATATATGGATTCACAGTTATGGTGCATCTTCCTTAATTCACATTGAAACATTTGGAAAAATCGAATTTTAGCCAGTACACAAACATAAAAAAAGATGATATTATCTTGTGAACTAGATGATCCAAATTGTGTGTGATTGTGTATTTTGATATGTACTATGGATGATGTGTGGTGTTCGAATGAGACATATGCTAATGCTGTGTGTAATTGACTATGACAAGTGCAACTGACATGTGCAAATGACCAATGGAAGGGTCAAATATTGCATATATATTATGATACGAAACCTGAATGGCATGTAGGCTAATGTGGGTGTCGTGTAATAAATATATGAATCACATGCCAAATGTCACGAGATTCGAATATGATATGAGGGAATGGCATGTGTAAAGACATAGAGTTTAAATAGGACATGAGCTACAACATATATAAATGACTTATGATTCGAAAACGGCATGAACGAATGTCATTTGTAGCATTGAAATCGAATTATGGCATGTATGAATGACATGCATTATCACATGGAAATCCAATTATGACATGGCCGAATCACATGCATGGTCATAGGGAATTCAAATGCTACATGAGTGAATGACTTGCGGAACAACATGGAATATTGAATGGGATATGTACGAATTTTATGTGTTTAAAATGAGAATTTGAATATGGCATGGAAGGATGACACGTGTGATCACGTTGGGATCGGATTATGACAATGTACTAATGACATACATATGACATTTAGAATTGAGTAATGACATGGGCGAATGAGAAGCATGGTGCCATAGAATCTAAGAAGGATATGAGCGAATGACTTGTGCAATTATATGGGATTTGAACAGGACACGTGCGAATGGCATACGTTATGAAATGAAAATTTTGATATGGCACGAGCAAATGAATTAATACTATATTTATATAAGAACTAGAATATACATTATCTGATTGATTAATCAATCTAGGTTTTTCAGTAATTAACCGGATTTTTTCTTAGTTTATGTAAAACATGTTACAACCAACTTTTCCTCTTATTAAAATCAGTAAAAAATAATTCTAATCAAGAATTGATAAAATTTACAAAGGCAGTAGTTCCCTCAAGAAAAAGAAGATTCCGTGTGGACTCGACTATTTGCTTGTTAAGTTTCGTCAGAAATACAATTTTTTCTGAGAAATTGTTCGCATTTATTGCCGCTTTTGTCTGCTACGACTTGTATAGTCGACCCGTTCGACGAATTTTCGCCCCACTTGAGCTCTATTTAATTTTCCGTTGTCCCATGCGGGAAACTTGTATTTCTCAAGCACGTGGACAGTGAAATGAAAAGGGCTTTGTGTGGACTGGACTAAGTCTGGCCCCGATTTCGCCGATGAGCGCCGCAATCTTTATCAGATTTTGTCTATTACATGACTTGTATAATCAGCCCGTTCGACGAACTTTCGCCACAAGAAGTCGGGCTAGAATTCCATGGACGAGATCGAATGGTATGTCGAAAATCATTTGATGCCACCACATTGTGGAGAAGGATTAATGGTCAAGTCATGGCTCATGAAGAGAGAAGGATTAATGGTCAAGTCATGGCTCATGAAGAAGAAAACCATTTTGAGTGGTCTTGGGCCTCTCTCATCCCAAAAACTAGTTCAAAGGTTGAGACTTTGTATCTCTCCCGTGTGACTATTGGGTCCATATTTGTTGGTAACCTGGCTCTGATACCAGTTGTTGGGTGGTCTTGGGCCTCTTTCATCCCAAAAGCTAGTTCAAAGGTTGAGACTTTTCCTCACACTTATAAACCAACCACCAGCCCCTTCCACAATCGATGTAGGACAATACCAACAGCGAGTTGACTTCAAAGTCATTTCAGAACACGTAATATCAACACTTAAGTTTTCCCTCTTTACTCTCTCTCTTTTTATGACAACTAGTAAATCAATTGCCCGATCTATTTGATTTTCACACATATCCTCAATTTGGCGTCAAGGCGTCCGCGGTTTCTTCAAAACTCACAAAAATTAGCTACAAACATCTCAAGTCCATGAATAGTCAATACTACTGGAAGTTATTATCTTGCCCACGTCGAGCAATCCTTGAGCGGTAGCTGTCCCTGCTTTGTCTGACTTTTCAAAGCTCTTTTTCTTACAAATACATCAAAGTCATCATCTCATCCTTCATGCTTCTCTCTCTCTCTCTCTCTCGCACACGTACAAAAACAAACACACACTTGCGCTTTCCCAAAACCCTTTTCAATGATTCCTCCAAGAATCGCTTTCAATGCTGAAAAGCTCCTCTTTTTGGCTCTCTACTTTTTTTCCATCATCGTCGTGACCATCGGCTACGGCCCTCACCTAGCTGCTGCTCAAAGCAATAACAATGACAACGCCGGAATGATCCTGGTGAACGTTGGGGTGGTTCTTGATTTGGAGACGAGGGTGGGTCTGATGGGATTGAGTTGCCTTAACATCTCTCTCTGACTTTTATAGTTTAAACCCTTCCTATAAGACTAGGCTTGTCTTCCACGTTAGAGATTCCAAACAAGATGAGGTTGCTGCTGCTGTCGCAGGTTCTCTCTTTCTCTATCTATTTGTATGTATATCGTATTGACTAGTCATGATGTTTGTCCCAGACTATTTAGTAACACCTGTTTTTGGGTTAAAACTTCTATACTTCTAAACAAGAAAATGATGTTGCGAGAAACAATGTTAGGTATATCCAATTTTAATATCTTGATAGGAGATAGTTATTTCATTTACCCCAAATTGAAAGTCTCTAATCTATTAAACCTTTTTGGCTCTCTCCTTGTTGGCCTTGGAGCCCATGGCCGATGAGGACCTTGGTGGCTTCGTCAGTCTTAGGCAAGGGCCTTCACGACTTGCGAGTGTCGCGAGTGACCCTTGCCGGGACAGTGGCAAAAAAAGGGAAAAAACAAAGAGAAAAATAAAATAAAACAGAAAAAATAAATTTGTAAAGAATAAAAATATATCAATGTCGGTTCCAGACAGCTCATATAGGACAACCAACGTTAGCGTTTTTTGGCCAATAGGACTCAATTGAAAAATTTTCAAAAAGCTTATGGATCAATTGACAAAATTGAAAAGTACAAAAATGCAATAGATTTAAGACTTTTTGGATAAATTTTTTTTAATATATTTCCTGAGCAAAAATTTCATCTTTCCTTCGAAATAAGAGATTTGGCTCACCCATGTCGGAGTAACTGAGTTTACCACCTTAGGAACATGTCGAATCATGAGTCTAATCATAACGAGTTCTCGTCAAGACATTCAACTTCATAAAAATGAGTTAACGTCCCCATAAGAAACAGGAGAATTGAAAACAATTTTCTGACTAGTAAACTCATGTTTTAATATTAAGGCTCCGTTTATTTTGTGAAAAATAACTTTTGAGAAAATGTTTTCCTGAATTTTCGGCATTTGGTTCATAAAAAATAGCTAATCAAGCAAAACATTTTTCATCATGAAAAAAAAAAACACCTTTAAAAATGGGAAAATGTTGTCCTCTTTTTGAAAAAAGTAAAACATTTTTTTCTCTCTTTCCTCCCTCCATTCCCTCACATTTCTTTTCCTTTTAACTACTTAAAAAAATATTTATTTGAAAAAAACTATTTTAATAAAAAAAATTTAAAAAATATTGAGTTTGGTTAATAATTTTTATTTTTGAGTAATTTTTTAAATTTTTTTCTTTTGTTTCTTGTCTCGGCCACAAGCGAGGCTCCAACTCGCTCGAGGCCAGCGAGGCAAGGCCTAGGCTTCCTCTCGAGCTCGGCCTCGCCTCACCTAGCTAGATTTGGAGAGGAAAGGTCAAGCTCAAGGTTGGCAAGGCCAAGTCCTGATTGGCCAGCTTGATCTGGTTTGATTTTTGATGGTGAGCTCGAATCTTGCGGCCTCATCGATGGCTCGCTTGAGGCTAGCAAGGCTCGGCTGCCGGTCGCTAGCCAAAGATGAAAGGAGAAAGAAATAAACTAAAATAAAATAAGATTAAAAAGATTAAAAAAAAGTTATTTCCAACTTCAAGCTCCGATGCTTCCTTCTTCTTAAACATTTCTATTTTAATTGACTTCTGATGGGCCTTTCCAATATGTATTTCCATTGCCTGCCGTACTTTTCTGTTTTAATGTTTCACCGTCTTCTTAAACATTTCTTTCCAATAAGTATTTCCTTCTTCTTAAACATTTCTATTTTAATGTTTCACCGTCTTTTCTGGTTCTCCATTGCAGCACATGACTTGATAAAGGATGAGCAAGTCCAAGCTATAATAGGCCCCCAAAGTTCAGCGCAAGCAGACTTCATCCTTCACCTTGGGAACAAATATCATGTGCCGATCATCTCCTTTTCTGCTCCTAGTCCTTCCCTCAGTTCCATTCGGAGTCCGTACTTCATTCGAGCTACTCAAAATGACTCGTCCCAAGTGAATGCCATAAGCGCTGTCATGCAAGCTTTTGGCTGGAGAGAGGCGGTCCTCATATACGTGGACAATCAGTTCAGAGAAGCCATCATACCTTCTCTTACGGATGCTCTGGAAGAGGTCGACACGCGAGTGTCCTATAGGAGCCTCATTCCTCCTTTGGCCACGGACGATCAAATCCTACAGGAACTCTACAAGTTAATCACGATGCAAACGAGGGTCTTCATTGTGCACATGTTACCTACCATCGGTTCTCGTCTATTTTCCAAAGCAGAAGAGGTGGGAATGATGAGCGAAGGTTATGTGTGGATCTTGACTAATGGAATCACTGACCTATTGAGTTCTGTGGATTCATCTGTTGTTGCTAATTCAATGCAAGGAGTACTGGGCGTCAAGACTTACATCCCAGACACACCTAACCTGGACAACTTCGTGTTTCGATGGAAGATGAAATTCCAACATGACAATCCATCCGTCCTTAGTCCTCCGTTGAACATCTTTGGATACTATGCTTATGACGTAGCGCAGGCTCTGGCTATATCCGTTGAGAAAATGGGAGGGGGGAATTTTACCTTCCAGAAGTTAAATGCTTCGACAGATGCAACGGGTCTCGACATTATTGGGGTCTCTCAAAATGGTGAGAAACTTCTCCAAGAACTAGGCAATACGACCTTCACGGGCCTCATTAGAAATTTTAGCCTCGTTGATGGGCAGCTAGAATCGTCAGTGTTCCAGATTGTTAATATCAATGGAAATGCGGCAAGAGGGATCGGGTTCTGGACGCTAAAAAATGGGCTACTAAGAGATTTGAATCCATACACAAGCAAATATTCCACTTCGAAGAGTAATCTTGGACCTATAATATGGCCAGGAGATTTGACTTGTGTTTCCAAGGGATGGGAGATTCCCATGAATAGGAAGAGGTTGAAAATCTTAGTTCCCGTGAAGGATGGCTTTGAGCAATTCGTGAACGTGACTCGAGATCCTGACACAAACACATCCCATGTCACTGGATACTGTATTGACATTTTTAAAGCTGTGATAAAGAAGTTGCCTTATGATGTGGCTTATGACCTTACACCATTTGCCATGCCTAATGGAAGTAGTGCTGGCAATTATAGTGACATGATCGATCAAGTATTTAACCAGGTGAGTAGGTGCTTAATTTCGTTCGATTACATGTTGAAACTTTCTATGCTATCATCTGGTTGACAAAGAAAACATTGCCCTTCCTTTTGTTCGAACAGAAATACGATGCAGTGGTGGGGGATACGACAATAACTCCGAATAGATCATTGTACGTGGACTTCACCTTACCCTACACCGAATCAGGAGTTGCCTTGCTCGTGCCATACAAGGATGACAAGAGCAAGAATGCTTGGGTTTTCTTGAAACCACTCACTTGGGACCTTTGGCTGACAACCGGATGCTTCTTTGTGTTTATAGCATTGGTCGTGTGGATTCTTGAACATCGGATCAACGAAGATTTCAGGGGTCCAGCTGCGCATCAAGTTGACACGAGCTTCTGGTTCTCGTTTTCAACCATTGTCTTTGCACAAAGTAATCACCCTTTACTTCAATAAATCAGTAGATTATAACATTTCACATGTCGTTCTTGGATAATTTAGGTGCTTTCCCTTAAACTGGATTGCAGGGGAGAGACTATTCAGTAACTGTGACGTCCCTCAATTGTTGACTATCAGACAAGAAGAGTTAATGAAGTTGGACCCACTTTCCACTCTAATCTGCAGCTAAAACATCATCCCCAAGCCCACGTGCCCCTTAAATCTCCACTTTTGCTCTCAGCTGTACTGGAATTTCTTCTTTGGCTAAGCTGGAGCATTCCCCTTGGAAGAATTTGCGGCTGCCCTATCTCTTTTGTCTCGGTCAAGCACACTTCTCCATGTGACTCAGACAACTTCTAATCATTTCAATGCCACCCACTTTTGGACTTACTAGTCACGTAAGACTTCTTCTGCAGCGGCTTCTTTCTTCTTCATTTCCCTTCTATTTCTTCATTACTTGCGGAAACTGCTGCTCTCCTCTTCCCGGTTTGTTGCTTTTCCCTAGCGTTTGTTACTGCTACCGCTGGTTCTTCTTATTCCATTTCTGCTGCAGCTTGGGAGTTCTCTGTTGAGCTGCTCCCGTGCGTGAACTTCAGCTGGAAAGTCTACTGCTGACCTGCTCCAACTCCCTCTGCTGCTGCGTTGTTCTCTCTTCTTCGGTGGCTACTTGAACCATGACTGCTGAACCCTGTTGCTGCTGTTTTTCTCCTCTAATTCTCGGTGGCACTTGCTGTTGCATCCTTGTTCCTCTCGGCCATCTCTCTCTCTTTTTGGAATTTCTTCTCGGTTCTCGCGTCCAGTACGCGCACCCGGAGAAAATCGGCTCGTTCGGGGTCGTCCGGCGTCCGAATCGAGCTCCGTTTTCGCCTGTGTACTCGTAAGACTTCGAACTTCGATATTCTGAAAGCGGATCAGCGAAAAATCTCTTGAAAATTTCCCAGTTTTGATTCAAAGTTGACCTTGATTTGCCCTTGTTTGTTTGTAGCTAATTCCTCACCCTCTTGACTGAAGTTGCCTTGCTCGAAGCTCGATCATCGTCGTCCGTGGCCCGAGCTCGAAGTCAGATTTTTAGGTGAGCACATTTCTAGACTTGACTTAGAATGTCGGGTATGCTAGAGACTAGTAGGGAAAATTTTATGACGAAAAATATTAAATTTCTTAGACGTGAAATGTCGAATTATTTATTACTAACCATAGTAGTCAATTGGTAATTTTTGTGGACTTTAGAAATTACCTTGTGTGCCAGATTGCTTGCCTTTGAGCCTAGGTGATTTAGAATAGAAACTGGGTCCTGGAATGCGAGTTTTTATAACGTGAAATGCCTAGTTATTATATTTGATTTATTTTGAGTTGAATTGTGCACCTTGGTGAATAATCTTGGGAAATGCATGTGGCAAAGTTGACTTGCATGAGAGTTTACGGGGTGGGCCAATTGAGAATTTTGTGATGCTCATCATTAATCTGCATACTGGCATGAGACATGTGCGTTTGGCGAAGTGCGTAGAACCGTGCGGGACGGCCCGGCAGTGTTTAGGGGGCCACCGGGAATGCGGTGTGATAAGGAGGTGCCGATCGCAGTGCTAATTGAGCCACGGTCTTGCACTTGCGCCTGAACGTGCTCGACACGGGGTAGCTGGAGAGATAAGAGTGCCAACTTCTGTGTGATTAGACACGGGTTGAGGCACAGGCCTGAGACGTCCACGACGTGGCCAGGACCGGAAGTGCTATTGAGCCACCGGTGGGGTTCGGTCCGGAAGTGCTAGTGAGCCACCGGGGACCCCAAGTGAATCATTGAGCATCTGCATTGCATCTGTATGATCTGAGGTCACAATATGCATGTGATGATTTAATTCTAGTCTGAGTGTATGCTTCATTCTATATTGAGTTTAGGCATGTGTTCACTGAGTTTCGACTCACCTATTTTTGGCTGATCGCCATTTCAGACCCTCGACCGTAGGTATGACTTATCGTATTCCCCCAGTCCGCCACGGGATCCCTCAGGAGATTGAGACACAGGTATTTTTGTACCCTATTATGGACGGAGTTTCGTATGAGCGGCATAGCTGCACCGTATGGGTCGACGAGGGCTATGACGTTTTGATCCCTCATAGATACGAGGGATGGTACCGTCGGGTGGGTCAGGAGTTGTGGCAAGGTCCTCTTCAGAGTTTGGATATACCGGTCTTTTTATGGGGCCGACAGGCCTGATGAATGCGGCCACTTTTGAAGGCGAGGTAGTAGACCCTGCGCTGATGGATGTCCTGGATGTAGATGGGGATGTAGTTATGGAGATCGAGGGAGCAGATGACGTGTTCGTCGAGCAGGCGGATGGCGAGCCTGGATCTCCGATAGATGAGGAGTATGATCCAGAGGAGTTTCCTTTGTCTGAGGAGGAGGAGTAGTTCCTCGAGGATGCATGGACGAGGCATAGTGACTTTTGGTCTTGGCTAACTTAGATGTTTTTTTTTTGGTTCAGTTGATAGCCTCTGTCCAGGTTGTATATAACCTCTACTATTATATGGTATGTAAATTAAATTTCTCTATCTTTCTATCCCACATGAGTGTTTGTCAGGGATTGCGCGTTTTCGCTGTCGCATTTGTTAGCCGTCGTTTGGCCGCGACGAGTCCTGGGCCGTCGCTAGTGTTGGCCAGGCGATGAGCGAATTGGCAGGTGAAGGGATGTTGCGCGTCCGACGGGTCCGGGGCGTGACATCCCCGTTCGGAGTGGTATCAGAGCAAGGTCAGCTCGATAAGAAATTATTCGAGGCTTGGAGTGATAAGGTTGACGATTGTGGGATAGTTAGATAGAAAGAGACCCCTAAGTTGGACTTAGGTTGAGCATATATGCCTGTTTTTGAATGGCGCATGTGATTGCTATAATTGATAGTGCTTTTCTGTGGCTATTGCTAGTACCTATATGTTCTAGCAAATTGTTATGTGCTGTTAGACCCTGATTGGTGGTTTGGGTCTCAATTCTTTGATGGAATTATAGCAGGTGTAGGTGAGCCAGACCAAGGAAAATGAGCAACAGAAATAGACCAAGGAAGTATGCAAGTGTGTCTGGCTCAGGTGCTCCAATTGCAAGAGCTCAAGCTGCAGGTTCTTCAGCTGCAGGAGCTCAAGCTGCAGGGCTCCAGCTGCAGCAGCTCAAGCTGCAGAAAATCCAAGTATTGGAGATATTATGAGGGTATTGGCAGAAGTTGGTACCTTGATGGGCAGGCAGGCTGAAGAAAGAGCTGCCACTGTAGCCCAAGCTGCTGAGGCTGCTTTAGCTGCCGTGCATGGAGCCAATGTGAATAATGCCCCGGGCAATGGAGGTCGGCAGACACCTCATCTCGTGGAGCAATTCCTGAAGTTGCATCCACCGAAATTTGATGGAACGGGAGGACCTGAAGCAGCCTCCCTTTGGACAGAGCAACTGGAGAAAGCGTTTGAAGTGCTGGGCTGTACTGGGGAAGAAAGGGTTTCATTAGCAGTCTACCAGCTCCAAGGCACCGCAGATGATTGGTGGAAGGCCACCCGAGGAAGAGTCTTCCCTGAAGGTACAGTGCCGAACTGGACAGCTTTTTGTGAAGCGTTCAATGGAAAATATTTTTCGGAAGCCGCGCAGGAAAGAAAGATGGAGGAATTCCTGCGGCTCCGTCAGGGTCAGATGACAGTGGATCAGTATGAGGCAGAATTTGCAAGGCTATCCAAGTTTGCTCCGAGGATGATAGAGAATGCCTGGGACAAGGCAAGGAGATTCCGTGAAGGACTGAGGCCGGAACTCCGTAGTCGACTGATTACCGCAGGATTGAGGGACTATGGAGCGATGTATGAAAGGGCTCAGGAGTTCGAAAGAGACATAAATGAAAGAGCCGCCGCATCTGGGTCGCGATTCATGCCCAGACGAGATGACAGGAGTTTTGGAAAAAGGCCAATGATGGACAATAGAAGGTTTGTCCCTCCACCTCGAAGGACTTTGGGAAAACCGACACCTCCTGGTAGTGCAAGGTGTCGCGATTGTGGACAGAGGCATCCGAACGGTCTGTGCCCAAGGAAAACAGGAGCATGTTTCGAATGTGGACAAATGGGGCATATTGCGAGGCATTGCCCAAGAAGGAATCGTGGACCGCAGTTTCAACCGCAAAGACCGCCAGCTGGACCACAAGCGATAGCTGCTCCCCAAGAAAATCTGAATCGACCGCCAGCGCAAGGAAGAGTGTACGCGATGGCGCGGGAGAAGCTGAGAACGCGCCTGGCGTGATCACAGGTACCATTTCCTTGTGTGATCATGCTGCGTATGCCTTATTTGATCCGGGAGCATCGCATTCATTTGTGTCTGAACAATTTGTTGCATTGGCTGGTATGGATGTGAGACCATTAGAAACACTATTGCATGTGGTCACCCCACTAAAGGATAAAATGATCATCTCGTTAGGATGTCAAGGGTGTAAGATATCCTTGGGTGGTAGAGAGGAACTGATTGATCTGGCTGTCCTACCCATGTTTGACTTTGATGTGATAGTAGGAATGGACTGGTTAGTTAAACATGGGGCAGTAATTGACTGTAGTAGTAAGGTGATTCAGTTTAACCCGACTGGTCACCCTAGATTTGAATTTCGAGGAAACCGAGGAGGAACCTCGATTCCTTGGATATCGTCGTTGGAAGCGACTAAGTTGATGGACGAAGGATGCCAAGGATACCTAGCCTCTGTAACTGATTCATCAGTTGAGGAAGTAAGGCTTGAAGACTTGCCTGTAGTGCGTGATTTTCCGGATGTCTTCCCGCAAGAGTTGCCAGGACTGCCACCTGAAAGGGAAGTAGAGTTTGCAATTGAATTGGCTCCTGGGACAGAGCCAATATCTAAGGCACCTTACAGGATGGCATTGTCGGAATTGAAGGAATTGAAGGTCCAATTGCAGGAACTGTTGGATAAAGGATTTATTCGCCCAAGTGCTTCGCCATGGGGTGCTCCAGTATTGTTCGTAAGGAAGAAAGACGGGTCATTGCGTCTGTGCATTGACTATCGGCAGTTGAATCAGGTGACGGTCAAGAATAAGTACCCGTTGCCTAGGATAGATGATTTGTTCGATCAACTGCAAGGAGCATCTGTGTTCTCTAAGATAGACCTGAGGACAGGCTATCACCAGTTGAGGATCAGAAAGGAGGACATACCGAAAACGGCGTTCAGGACGAGGTATGGGCACTATGAATTTACGGTCATGCCATTTGGATTGACCAATGCTCCTGCCGCCTTCATGGATATGATGAATAGGATATTCAAGGAGTTCCTAGATCGGTTCGTAATAGTATTCATCGACGACATACTGGTGTACTCGAGAAGTTCTGAGGACCATGAACAGCACTTGAGTATTATTCTACAGACCTTAAGGGAACATTCGCTTTACGCCAAGTTCAGTAAATGTGAATTTTGGCTTAATCGAGTGGCGTTTCTCGGACATATAATTTCTGGAGAAGGAATTGCTGTGGATCCGTCAAAGATTGAAGCAGTTGAAAAGTGGCCTAGACCGACAACCGTGACAGAAGTGAGAAGTTTCTTAGGTCTGGCAGGTTACTATAGACGTTTCGTGGAAAAGTTTTCTACGATAGCTGGACCCTTAACGCGTCTATTGAAAAAGGAGACGAAGTTCGAATGGACGGATAAGTGTGAAGAAAGCTTTCAAGAGCTTAAACATAGACTAACGACTGCGCCAGTATTAACTATACCGTCAGGATCTGGAGGATTCGAGATTTACAGTGATGCGTCGTTAAGAGGTCTGGGATGTGTCTTGATGCAACATGGACGGGTTGTAGCGTATGCATCTCGACAGCTGAGGCCACATGAGATGAACTATCCGACGCATGATTTGGAATTGGCAGCGATAGTGTTCGCACTGAAGATCTGGAGACATTATCTGGTTGGAGAAAAGTTTCAGATTTATACGGATCACCAGAGTCTGAAGTATCTATTCTCTCAGAAGGAGCTGAATTTGAGACAACGTCGCTGGATGGAATTATTGAAGGATTACGACTGCGACATCCTGTATCACCCTGGAAAGGCGAACAGAGTAGCTGATGCACTCAGTCGAAAGTCGAGTATAGCGCATATGATGGTTAAAGAGTGGAGGTTATTAGAGGGGATAAGAGACTCGGAATTCAAGATAGAGGTAGGACACCTCTCGAGTCTGATGGCCACCTTGAGAGTCGAACCGAAAATTCACTCGAGGATCAAGGAACTACAGTCTACGGACCCTGATATTCAGAAGATCTTGACTATGGATGTGGCAAAGAGGAAACCAGAGTTTCAGGTGACAGAGGATGGAATTCTAAAGTTCAAAGGACGATTGTGCGTGCCAAATAATGAAGAGTTAAAGGAAGAGATTTTGACAGAAGCGCATCGTAGCAGTTATAGCATTCATCCAGGTAGCACGAAGATGTATCAGAACCTGCGTCAGCACTACTGGTGGAATGGAATGAAGGTGGATGTGGCCAAACACGTGGCAAAGTGCCTGACTTGTCAGCAGGTGAAAGCACAACATTGCAAACCTGGAGGATTGCTACAGCCATTGGAGATTCCAGAATGGAAATGGGAACATGTTACGATGGACTTCGTGACTGGTTTACCAAGGAGTCAAAGGGGCAACGATTCGATTTGGGTTGTGGTCGATAGGCTGACCAAATCTGCTCACTTCATAGCAGTGCGAAAGGACTTTGCTCTGGAAAAGCTGGCTGAATTATATGTTCGTCAAATCGTTCGTCTGCATGGAGTACCAGTTACAGTCACGTCGGACCGTGACCCTCGCTTTACTGCGACATTTTGGAAAAGTCTGCAGACTGCGTTAGGAACTGAGTTGAGGTACAGTACGGCATATCATCCGCAGACCGATGGACAAACAGAAAGGACGATTCAGACATTGGAGGACATGTTGAGAGCCTGCGTAATAGATTTCAAAGGTGGATGGGAAGAACAATTGCACTTGGTGGAGTTTGCGTACAATAACAGCTATCAGCAGAGCATCAGAATGGCTCCATTTGAGGCTCTATATGGAAGAGCTTGTAGAACTCCAATCTGCTGGGACGAGATTGGTGAAAGAGCATAACAGGCCCAGAACTGGTTCAGCAGTCCGTTGAGGCAGTGAAAGTGATAAGGGACAGGCTGAAAACAGCTCAGAGTCGCCAGAAAAGCTATGCAGATAGGCGACGTAGGCCATTGGAATTTCAAGTAGGCGATCATGTATTTTTGAAGGTGTCGCCAATGAAAGGTCTATCTCGATTTGGGAAAAAGGGAAAGTTAAGCCCGAGATTTGTAGGCCCATTCGAGATCTTGGAAAGGATTGGAACATTGGCGTATCGTCTTGCGTTGCCGCCAAATTTGTCTCAAGTGCATAATGTGTTCCATGTTTCGATGCTGAGGAAGTACGAGCCGGACCCGAGCCATATACTCGATCATGAAGTCATTGAAGTGGATGACCGAGTCTCGTACGTAGAGAGGCCCGTTCGAATAGTGGACCGAAGAGAACACGTCCTACGGAACAAGACAATACCCTGGTCAAAGTAATTGGGAGCATCATGGAACAGAAGGGCAACGTGGGAAAACGAAGACGAAATGAAGCAAGCACCCCACTTGTTTGTGTAATTAGTAGTGTTAGTAGAATGAAAATTTCGGGGACGAAATTCCTGTAAGGGGGGGAGAGTTGTGACGTTCCTCAAGTTATTGACTAAAGACAAGAAAATGAAGATTTGGACCACTTTTCTCATTTCTTTCGGCCAAATTACTTCACCCAGTGAAATCTCAGTTGCCTCCACTGAGCTCCACGTCCACCCTTAATTTTCTATCTTTTTGGCTGAAGAGCCACTAAACTCCACGTGTGCCCTCTTAAAATGCCACTACTTCAACTCTTCATCATTTGAGTGGAACTTTTCCTTGAAGGAATTTCGCCTGCCCCCCCCTTTGTCTTGATTGAGCTCATTTTCCCATTCTTAAGACAGTGTTTCATTAATGAAGCACCTGTTTAGTGTTGTTGCCTGTCATGCAAGAGGAACTTCCTCACTCAGCTTCTGTTCTTCTTTCTGCTCAGCTGCAGTCTTTCTTCGTCTTGCGTTTTCTTTCTCAGCTGAAACCTTCAGTCTTCTCGCCCGCTGGTCGTCTCTGCTGCATCTCTCGGCTTCAGCTGCTGCTTCGACGTTGTTGCAGCTACTATTTCGTCTCATCTCTCGCCACACTTTGTTTCCCTTTAGTTGCTACCGTGAGCCTACCTAACTGGCTTCTTCCTCGTCCATCTTTCTCGCCTGCGATTGCTTTTTCCTTGGCTGCTCCTTTGGCGTTGCTATTTCTCCTTCGTCCATTTTCCCTCGGCTGCTTGGGATTTGTTGCTGCTGTTCCTCGCATCTTTGTTCGTGGCTTGCTGCTGGAATTTCTACTCCGTCTGGTTGTTAAGTAGGCGCTCTCTGGGTATTTTCTTGTGCTTTCTCTTGGTCCGGCTCTCCCTGCAGCGCTCGACCCGGAGGGAAATCGCCTCGTTCGGTTGTCGTCCGGTGGTCCGATCCGAGCTCCGTTTTCGCCTGTGTGCTCTTAAGACCTTCAAGACTTCGTATTCTGGAAGCGTATCAGGGAAAAACCTGCCTAGAAAATTTCCCGGAGTTTTTGAAATCCAAAGTTGATCGCTTTTTGCCCGTGTTTTATATAAGCTATTCCTCACACCTCTCTCGTCTGGAAGTTGCCTTTGGGCTCGAAGCTCAGCTCGCTCATTGTCGTCCGTAGGGAGGCCCGAGCTCAACTCGAATTTTTGGTGAGCACATTTCTAGACTTGACTTAGAATGTCGGGTATAGCTAGGGACGAGTAGGAGATTTTTCTGATGACAAAATATAGATTTCTTGGAGCTTCATGTCAATTATTTATTCTGACCATGGGGTCAATTGTTAGGTGTTTTGGTGGACATTTTCTAAAGTCCCACAAAAATACAATGGACCCCCATGGTCAGCTATAGATAATTGACATTTGACGTCCAAGAATTAATATTTTTCACATAAAATCCTCCCTAACTCGTACCCTAGCTACCCGACATTCTCGAGTCAAGTCTAGAAATGTGCTCACCTAAAAATTCTAGTTTTGAGCTCTTGCCACGGACGACAATGATCGAGCTTCGGCAAAGCAACTTCAGCCGAGAGGGTGAGGAACTAGCTATATTAAACACGGGCAAAACAGGATCAACTTTGAATTCAAACTGGAATTTTCCTAGGAGGTGTTTCCTGATCCGCTTCCAAATATCGAAGTTTGAAGTCTTACGAGTACACAGGCGAAACGGAGCTCGATTCGGACACCGACACCCCGAACGAGGCGATTTCCTCCGGGTGCGCGTCGCAGGGACGCGAGACCCAAGAAAAGCACATAAAATCCAGGAGCTGCTACTTCCCACAGAGGAGTAGAAATTCAGCGCAAGCCGACGAACAAATGGAGGACAGCAGCAACAAATCCCCAGCTGCAGCCGAGGAAAATGACGAAGTGAGAAATACCAACTCAAGGACAGCCATGGAAAAGGCAATCGCAGTCAGAACGATGGCCGGAAGAAGCGTAGGTCTCACGGTAGCAACTAAAGGCCCATGCCGAGAGATGAGACGAAATAGTAGCTGCAACAACGCAGCAGCAGCTGAAGCCGAGAGATTGCAGCAGAGTACCAGCGGCGAGAGCAATGAAGTTTCCAGCAGAAAGAAAACGCAAGAAGAAGAAAAGGTGTCAGCTGAGCAGAAAGTTGACGAAGCTGACGTGAGGCTTCGCAGCTTTCTTGCATGAACATCCACAACAATAAACAGTGGCTTCAATTAAATGAAACTTGGCTACATGCATGGGAAATGAGCTCAATCAAGAGCAAAGGGGGAGGGCAGCCGAAATTCTTCCAAGGAAAAAGTTCGCACTCAAGAGTTCATTGAAGAGCTGAATAGTGGCATTTTAGAGGGCACACTGGAGGTTTATTGGTCTTCAGCCAAAAGATGGAGTAGAAAATAAGGGTGGAACGTGGAGCTCAGTTGAGGCAACTGAAGATTCAGGCTGGGGATAGAAATTGGCACGAAAGAATGAGAAAGTGGGTCAAGGCTCTTCATTCTTCTTGTCTTTAGTCCATAACTAGGACGTCACAACTCTCCCCTCCTTACAGGAATTTCGTCCCCGAAATTTTCATTCTACTAACCTACTATTACAAAACAAGTGAGGGTACTTGCTTTTCATTTCGTCCTCGTTTTCCCACTTTGCGCCTTCAGTTCCATGATGCTCCCAATTACTTTGATAAGGGTATTGTCTTGTTCCGTAGGACGTGTTCTCTTCGGTCCACTATTCGAACGGGCTTCTCCACGTACGAGACTCGGTCATCCACTTCAATGACTTCATGATCGAGTATATGGCTCGGGTCCGCTCGTACTTTCCTCAGCATCGAAACATGGAACACATTATGCACTTGAGACAATTTGGCGCAATGCAAGACGATACGCCAATGTTCCAATCCTTTCCAAGATCTCGAATGGGCCTACAAATCTCGGCTTAACTTTTCCTTTTTCCCAAATCGAGATAGACCTTTCATTGGCGACACCTTCAAAAAACACATGATCTCCCACTTGAAATTCCAACGGCCTACGTCGCCTATCTGCATAGCTTTTCTTGGCGACTCTGAGCTGTTTTCAGCCTTTCCCTTATCACTTTCACTGCCTCAACGGACTGCTGAACCAGTTCTGGGCCCGTTATGCTCCTTTCACCAATCTCGTCCCAGCAGATTGGAGTTCTACAAGCTCTCCATATAGAGCCTCAAATGGAGCCATCCTGATGCTCTGCTGATAGCTGTTATTGTACGCAAACTCCACCAAGTGCAATTGTTCTTCCCATCCACCTTTGAAGTCTATTACGCAGGCTCTCACATGTCCTCCAATGTCTGAATCGTCCTTTCTGTTTGTCCATCGGTCTGCGGATGATATGCCGTACTATACCTCAACTCAGTTCCTAGCGCAGTTTGCAGACTTTTCCAAAATGTCGCAGTAAAGCGAGGGTCACGGTCCGACGTGACGGTAACTGGTACTCCATGCAGACGAACGATTTGACGCACATATAATTCAGCCAGCTTTTCCAGAGCAAGGTCCTTTCGCACTGCTATGAAGTGAGCAGATTTGGTCAGCCTATCGACCACAACCCAGATCGAATCGTTCCCCTTTGACTCCTTGGTAAACCAGTCACGAAGTCCATCGTAACATGTTCCCATTTCCATTCTGGAATCTCCAATGGCTGTAGCAATCCTCCAGTTTGCAATGTTGTGCTTTCACCTGCTGACAAGTCAGGCACTTTGCCACGTGTTTGGCCACATCCACCTTCATTCCGTTCCACCAGTAGTGCTGACGCAGGTTCTGATACATCTTCGTGCTACCTGGATGAATGCTATAACTGCTACGATGCGCTTCTGTCAAAATCTCTTCCTTTAATTCCTCATTATTTGGCACGCACAAGCGTCCTTTGAACTTTAGAATTCCATCCTCTGTCACCTGAAACTCGGTTTCCTCTTTGCCACATCCATAGTCAAGATCTTCTGAATATCAGGGTCCGTAGACTGTAATTCCTTGATCCTCGAGTGAATTTTCGGTTCGACTCTCAAGGTGGCCATCAGACTCGAGAGGTGCCCTACCTCTATCTTGAATTCCGAGTCTCTTATCCCCTCTAATAACTTCCACTCTTTAACCATCATATGCGCTATACTCGACTTTCGACTGAGTGCATCAGCTACTCTGTTCGCCTTTCCAGGGTGATACAGAATGTCGCAGTCGTAATCCTTCAATAATTCCATCCAGCGACGTTGTCTCAAATTCAGCTCCTTCTGAGAGAATAGATACTTCAGACTCTGGTGATCCGTATAAATCTGAAACTTTTCTCCAACCAGATAATGTCTCCAGATCTTCAGTGCGAACACTATCGCTGCCAATTCCAGATCATGCGTCGAATAGTTCATCTCATGTGGCCTCAGCTGTCGAGACGCATACGCTACAACCCGTCCATGTTGCATCAAGACACATCCCAGACCTCTTAACGAGCATCACTGTAAATCTCGAATCCTCCAGATCCAGACGGAATAGTTATACTGGCGCAGTCGTTAGTCTATGTTTAAGCTCTTGAAAGCTTTCTTCACACTTATCCGTCCATTCGAACTTCGTCTCCTTTTTCAATAGACGCGTTAAGGGTCCAGCTATCGTAGAAAACTTTTCCACGAAACGTCTATAGTAACCTGCCAGACCTAAGAAACTTCTCACTTCTGTCACGGTTGTCGTCTAGGCCACTTTTCAACTGCTTCAATCTTTGACGGATCCACAGCAATCCTTCTCCAGAAATTATATGTCCAAGAAACGCCACTCGATTAAGCCAAATTCACATTTACTGAACTTGGCGTAAAGCGAATGTTCCCTTAAGGTCCGTAGAATAATACTCAAGTTCATGGTCCTCAGAACTTCTCGAGTACACCAGTATGTCGTCGATGAACACTATTACGAACCGATCTAGGAACTCCTTGAATATCCTATTCATCATATCCATGAAGGCGGCAGGAGCATTGGTCAATCCAAACGGCATGACCGTAAATTCATAGTGTCCATACCTCGTCCTGAATGCCGTTTTCGGTATGTCCTCCTTTTTGATCCTCAACTGGTGATAGCCTGTCCTCAGGTCTATCTTAGAGAACACAGATGCTCCTTGCAGTTGATCGAACAAATCATCTATCCTAGGCAACGGGTACTTATTCTTGACCGTCACCTGATTCAACTGCCGATAGTCAATGCACAGACGCAATGACCCGTCTTTCTTCCTTACGAACAATACTGGAGCACCCCATGGCGAAGCACTTGGGCGAATAAATCCTTTATCCAACAGTTCCTGCAATTGGACCTTCAATTCTTCAATTCCGACAATGCCATCCTGTAAGGTGCCTTAGAATTGGCTCTGTCCCAGGAGCCAATTCAATTGCAAACTCTACTTCCCTTTCAGGAGGCAATCTGGCAACTCTTGCGGGAAGACATCCGGAAAATCACGCACTACAGGCAAGTCTTCAAGCCTTACTTCCTCAACTGACGAATCAGTTACAGAGGCTAGGTATCCTTGGCATCCTTCGTCCATCAATTTAGTCGCTTCCAACGACGATATCCAAGGAATCGAGGTTCCTCCTCGGTTTCCTCGAAATTCAAATCTAGGGTGACCAGTCGAGTTAAACTGAATCACCTTACTACTACAGTCAATTACTGCCCATGTTTAACTAACCAGTCCATTCCTACTATCACATCAAAGTCAAACATGGGTAGGACAGCCAGATCAATCAGTTCCTCTCTACCACCCAAGGATATCTTACACCCTTGACATCCTAATGAGATGATCATTTTATCCTTTAGTGGGGTGACCACATGCAACAGTGTTTCTAATGGTCTCACATCCATACCAGCCAAAGCAACGAATTGTTCAGACACAAAGAATGCGATGCTCCAAGGTCAAACAGGGCATAAGCAGCATGATCACAAAGAGAGACGATACCTGTGATCACACCTGGCGCATTTTCAGCTTCTCCTCGCGCCATCGCGTACACTCTTCCTTGCGCTGGCGGTCGATTCAGATTTTCTTGGGGAGCAGCTATCGCTTGTGGTCCAGCTGTGGTCTTTGCGGTTGAAACTGCGGTCCACGATTCCTTCTTGGGCAATGCCTCGCAATATGCCCCATTACCCACATTCGAAACATGCTCCTGTCTTCCTTGGCACAAACCGTTCGGATGCCTCTGTCCACAATCGCGACACCTTGCTTACCAAGAGGTGTTGGTTTTCCCAAGGTTCCCGAGGTGGAGGGACAAACCTTCTATTATCCATCATTGGCCTTTTTTCAAAACTCCTGTCATCTCGTCTGGGCATGAATCGCGACCCAGATGCTGCGGCTCTTTCATTTATGTCTCTTTCGAACTCCTGAGCCCTTTCATACATCGCTCCATAGTCCCTCAATCCTGCAGTAATCAGTCGACTGCGGAGTTCCGGCCTCAATCCTTCACGGAATCTCCTTGCCTTGTCCCAGGCATTCTCAATCATTCTCGGAGCAAACTTGGATAGCCTTGCGAATTCTGCTTCATACTGGTCCACTGTCATCTGACCCTGACGGAGCCGCAGGAATTCCTCCATCTTTCTTTCCTGCGCGGCTTCCGAAAAGTATTTTCCATTAAATGCTTCACAAAAGTCTGTCCAGTTTGGCACTGTACCTTCAGGGAAGACTCTTCCTCGGGTGGCCTTCCACCAATCATCTGCTGTGCCTTGGAGCTGGTAGACAGCTAACGATACCTTTTTCTTCCCCGTACATCCCAGCACTTCGAACGTTTTCTCTGTTGTTCCGTCCAGAGGGAGGCTGCTTCAGGTCCTCCTGTTCTCAAACTTTGGTGGATGCAACTTCAGAAATTGCTCCACCAGGAGTTATTCACATTGGCTCCATGCCGACCTAAGCGCCTCACAGCTTGGGCACATGGCTCCATGCACCAAAGCGGCCTCAGCAGCTGGGCTATATGGCAGCTCTTTCTTCAGCTTGCCTGCCCATCAAGGTACTGACTTCTGCTAATACCCTCATAATATCTCCTATACTTGGGTTTCCTGCAGCTTGAGCTCCTGCATGTGAAGCACCTGCAGCTTGAGCTCCTGCAGCTGAAGAACCAGCACTTGAGCTCTTGCAGTTGGAGCACCTGAGCTAGACACACTTGCATATTTCCTTGGTCTATTTCTGTTACTCATTTTCCTTGGTCTGATTCACTTATACCTGCTATAATTCCATCAAGGAATTAAGACTCAAACCGCCATTAAGGTCTAGTAGTCACAAAAAGGAACTCTAAATTCTAGCAACAACATGCGCAGTCAAGAACAGGCATATATGCCCAATCCCTAGTCCAACTTAGGGGTCTCTTTCTATCTAACTATCCCACAATCATCACCTTATCACTCAAGCCTCGAATAATTTCTTATCGAGCTAACCTTGCTCTGATACCACTCCC
>JAGVVM010000443.1:0-34248 GCA_019149425.1 Psidium friedrichsthalianum | reverse complement strand
GGGCCGCTATTTATAAACGGCCCTATGTTTTAACGCAAATTACAACAAGCACAGAGTAATCAAAAACCAAATCGACCGCGGAGAACTCACCAATACCGAACGGCCTTGCAGCGGGAGCACTTCTTGGGGCCATTATTGCCACAAACAACGCAGACAGCGGCCTCGACAGGAGCGGCGCGCATGATCCTCCCCGGTCGGTGTGGAAACTCGGTCCGCCCTCGAAACTGGCGTCGACTTCGAAGTACTTGGAGGCGGTGCTCTTCAAGAGCTGGATCAGGCCGAAGGAGATCAAGAATGCGGTGAAGATGAACTGGAGGAACCAATACAGATCCAGCGTGAATCCCAAAACATGCATGCTATGCAACTCTCGCCCCGATCTTAGGGTTTTCATCGATCACGGGGGAGCGTTATCGACAGCCAATTCCCTCGCGATGGTATCGAAAACGGATAGGGACGCTGGTGAATCAGCTCCTTTGGACGCTGCCTCTCCTCGAACGGAATCGAGCTAGACCTTGGAGATGGAGGTTAATGCAGAGAAAGAGGGGATTAGGGTTAATCGGCGATGATTTGGATTGGGGAAGAAAGGTTTTTCAATTAAGCAACAACTGGGAATTTCAATTGCTCTGCACTTTCCCTTCGTTTTGTCTTGTGTTTGTGCTGTGCTGTGCGTGCTTCTTTTTCTTATTTTATTTTATTTTATTATTATTTTTCTGGGCACTGGAATTTTCCATGAAAAGTAGTGGGGGAAGCGTGGGTAGCGTAAGAAGGCCTTTTGCGGCTTCTTTAGAAGGTCGTGTGGGTGTCGTTTCTCATTTTACCTTCTTTGTAAGTTTCCCATTTTTTTTTCTTCTTTTGTGATTCCATTGCCAGTATTGTAACATGTTTCTTATATTGTAACTACTGAAAAGATATTAGAAAAGTGGAAATCAATCTCATTATAGACATTTTAAAGACGGCATATTACCAAAAATTGTCTTGCTTTTTGCTCAACGATCACTTGTGTACGAAGGTAATTAAGCAAATTGATCCGACCAAACACAAAAAAAATAAAGGCCCGCATGACAACGCTTCTGCTTGAAAAATTAACTTTTGATCAAAAGTTGATTTTTTTACTTCTACTCAGAAGCAGAGTTGATTTTCTACTTTTGCTCTAGAAGTTGATTTCTGATTAGAGGAATTCGTTTGCTAAAGATTGAAAATTTTTACTTTCGAAAAATTATTAACACAAAATTTTCTATGAAAAATTATCGTCGATGGCCGAAAATTTTCTACTTCATTTTTAAAATTTTAAATTTCTTTACAAATATTTTTAATAAAAAACATTATTTGCTTTTTAAAAATAAAAAATAATTATTTATTTTTTACTTCGACAGTCGGAGACGACGACTTGGTGGCTGCGATCGGTGCGGTGGCCGACAGTTGGCGATGGGGGGCGACGGTCGAGATCGGCAGTGATTGGCGATAGCAGCATTTGGAGGCGACGGCCGGTGCGATGTTTGACGACTAGCAGCGAGGGGCGGCGATCACAAAGGCGACGATTGTAAAGACGAAAAATTATAAAAAAATAGTCTTGCTTTTCGCTCAACGGTTATTTATATACAAAGGTAAGCACGCAAGATGATCCGACCAAAAACGAAAAAACGTAAGCAATCGAGGTACTCGAAAGCTGGCCCGAATATCGATCGTTTCCATAGCTAGAGCTATAAAGGGAGATGCGGTAACGACATACCAAAGCGACGACGGACTTATGCTCCGCATGAAGCCATGAGCAATCTTCACCCGAAGGTAGGTTCGATGACCAATAGGGAAAGATGGACTTGCCAAGTTTAAAAAAAAAAAAAAAAAAAAAACCGTCAGTCGAATCATTGGTGGGTGTTCCAGAAAGAAAGAGTGGGATGATGCTTCTCGTACTACCGTGATTATGATGGTATGATGACATGCTTGTTCGTGTGATGTTATTATTAATTTATTACGATCAGGAAAAGGCTTTAGGCACGAAACCAATAATCAAGTCTGTTCATTTCAATCGTGATAAAATGTTAATATGTCGAACTCATGATTGCCTCGGGGAATCAAATAGTTTCACGTTGCCGGCCGTTAACACTTAGATTTTAATTCCTTTTACCTGAAAATGAGAATTAATTTTGATTCTCGTAAAAAAAAATAATTAAATTCCATGCATTACATATTTAATTTTCTTTGCTTATACGTTGCATTTGTGTTTTATCGGATCGGCGTCGGATGAATTCAAGTAGATTATTTTAGTTTTCGCATAAATAGCAAATTTGGCTGAGCCGGCCATAAATTGGCACATTCGATATTAAAAGATGGGCATCTTATTATTATTTTTTTTTTGCTTAGAAAAAAAAGGGGATCAATTACGAGATAATGTCTTGGGCACACGTGTCCGGCTAGGAGGGCGGCGTTCGTCATATC
This sequence comes from Psidium friedrichsthalianum, assembly GCA_019149425.1. Taxonomy (NCBI): domain Eukaryota; kingdom Viridiplantae; phylum Streptophyta; class Magnoliopsida; order Myrtales; family Myrtaceae; genus Psidium; species Psidium friedrichsthalianum. Next base: position 31,812 of record JAGVVM010000443.1, on the reverse strand, counting down.
TTTAAAAGGGTGACTTCGCTCGCTTTAGGAGGGGATTCCGCTCTAGAGCTAGCGACAAAAGAGAGAGACTCAGAGCTTCGCAGGCGGGGATTCCTCCAGCATTTCTCCGTTGCTGTGGCACATCAGTCTCGCCTCGTGAATTGCTGACGACAAGAACTGAGGGTCTTCGCTCCAGCCTCTTGCATCCATCCCCATTCATTACTGTCTCCTTCTCGCTTGGGCCGTCTGTTTCTCTCTCTTTTTTTGTTGGCGTTTCTAGTGGCCACAAGTCAGATTGACTCAGAACTTGATAAAGTTCGGTCAAGAGGCGATCTAACAAAGTGCTGCCACGAAGATCCCGTACTAGCCAAACAAATCCCAGTGCGTTTCCATATCCATGCAAGCTGATTTTTTGACGCACCAAGAGGAGCTGAGTCATTGCCTGTGTCGTCCCCGATCAGCCACCTGAAGTAGCCTGCCGGTCCCCGTCGCACCACCGCCTGTCGTCCCTGCTGTGCCGCCCGAAATTTCCTTGGGTTCGGGGTCTGTTTTTGCTGCAAATTAAGGCCAAAAGGCGCAGTTTTTAGGCGAATTCCCAGCTTGGACGCGTGCAATTTTTTGGGGGCAAAGCAAGGTGATTTTTCTCACTTTTATTTACAGGAATTTGTCTTGTATGAGCTGATCTTACATATGGCTTTGGCTCCCTTTGAATTGACATGCTTTTGTTATTAAAGGATTGAGATATGCTACTAAATATGCTTTGATTCATCACAAGAGCAATTTGTTTTTTGTCAAATATAAACCTTCAATTTTTAATCGTGATTTTTTGGAGGTAAGAGGCTTTGATCAAATCAAGACATGTTTTAGGCACAATTTTTCTGCATATAAAAAAACCTAAATCTAAATTAGGAAATACTTTCCAAATAGGTAAAGATTTTTTTTTCTTTCTAAAATTGGACGTTCTTCCTGCTCCCAAGAACATCCTCCGGTTTAGGAAAAAACGAAAAAAATAACCAATCTGATCAATTGCCATTTAGATCTAGTTCTTTTCTATCACGAGTCGTGCATTTATCATTTGATCTATCCATTCGACGGTAGGGTTTTACTGATGGAAGGAATGAGTGATTGGAAGGATCACACAAGGGCTTTTCATGTTAAATTCCCTTAATATGAAACGTATTAAGCAATAGAGATAAGTGCACTGAAAGTCTAAAATTTATCGCGAAAGTTACAACTAAGTCTTAAAACTTGCAAAAAAAAAAAGTGCGATTGAGTCCTAAAACATATTAAATTGATGCAATTAAATGCTTTCGTCATCTCCGCCCAACTTGGCTAGCTGAAAATACTGACGTGACTTTTTTGAATATTTTTTCTCTCATACGTGGTGAAAACATGAAATATAAGGCTAAAATGATGTCGTTTTGGTCCGAATCTGAATCATCATCACCTAATTTCTACCTCCTTTTTAAGCTATTTTTTAAATTTAATTTAAATAAAATTTGCATGAAAAAACTCATATTTGGAACAAGACAACGTCATTTTAGCTACGTCATCACCACGTATAATAGAGAAAATAACAAAAATGTCACATTAGCAATTTTTGTCAGTTAAGTTGGACGGAGTTAACGAAATGATTTGATTGCATCAATTTGACAAGTTTCAGGACTCAATTATAATTTTGTCACAAGTTTTAAAGCTTTTAGTGTACTTGTCCGTTAAAAAAAAATACTTTAGGACTAATATTCACGAAATCATGTTATCGAATTCAATCATAACAAACCGATTTCTTCTTTTCTGTGATTTGGTGGGATTCAATCGGACTTTTCTCTTGTGTGTGTTTTTGGATGGTCTCCTCGTCAGAAACCAAATGAACCGGAATGCGAAAGTTGAATCCCTCGTGCGTTTGCTAAGTCTTCGCCAATTATATTTGAAGCCGCTTCGATTTTCATTTTCATTATTTGATTTATCGCGACTTGCATCATGCTTTTGCCGTGAAACTACTACTATTCGTAAGCTTTTCCAAGTTTCTCCGGGCTCTGAGTTCAGGAAATTAGCAAGAAAAAGGTAAGGAAGGAAGAAGGGTGTGTTTGGTTGGGCTTTGGAAAAATGACTTTGCACTTGCCTAAGGAGCTTCGAGTGAAGGTGTATTTGGTGAAAATAATAGCGTTCGGATAACTCATTTTTGTGTATATTTTGCAAAGTAACTTTGAAATGAACAAAGAAAAGAAAAAAAAAAAAAAAAACAAAGAATTTGGGGAAACGTTGGTAGAGAAGACAGGGACTCGACGAGCTTCACCGGCGGCGACCGTCAGCTAGACGAGCTTCAACCGATGATGAGAGAATCTCCTCATTCAAAGTAGAGTGAAGCTCAAGCAACCCTCGGGTCGCCCCGCCCGAAGTCACGCGACGTAGGAGCGGCAATGTCGGCGTTGCAATGCCTGGCTCGCGCGACTCAGGCGACCCCTGCATTGCAACACCAAGGTTGCTCGACTGTGACTCAGACAACCACCAGGTTTGGTTTGCGTGACTCAAGCGACCTTAACCTCGACCCACAATAGCTCAGGCAAAGGTAGCAACTCCAGCGAAGACGGTGGCTCAATGGCATGCACAACCCTCAATCTCAACCTCGATCCTTGACCCTAAACTCAACATCAACAACGAACTAGTGAGCCAAGGAAGAAGATGAACAGTGTTTTTAGGGCAAAAGTGGAACACACAATCATTAGTGAGGGCAATATTGGAAAAGAAAAAAGTCATTAAACCCTCAGGATAGCATTTTGAAAAATGCTGAAAGTTCAAAGCAGGGGTGTACAACCAAACCGGGTTTACCCGGTACCCGAATCGGATCACTCGAAAAATAAGGGCGGGAATCGGTTTCCATTCAAACAGGTCCGAGAACCGGTTCCAATTTTTGAGAACCGGTCCGGGAATCAGGTCTAGGTAAAAACCCACCCGGACCAGTTTATAGAACCGGTTTTACATGCTGCTTTTTAAAAAAAAAAAATCTTAAGTGAAGCGACTAAGCCTTCTCCATACCCTTACCTCACGCACTCGCAGTACACTCACCTCTATAGGTGTCGTCCAGTCTTTATCGCAGTCTAAGTGAAGTGAATATATTTTTTGCACCGTTGGCTTTGTTTTCTTTTAAGGATGACTAAAAATAGGGAAACTGGGTAGACCCTGGAATCATTGACTTTGTTTTCTTTTGAGGATGACTAAAAAACAGGGAAACCGGGTAGACCTTGGAACTGGATTGAAAAATAGGGTCGGTTCCAAAACAGGTTTCAAGAAAAATAGGGTAAGGTCTCGGTTCTAAAAATTGGGAACTGGTTATAACAGGGTCGGGTTTAGGGTCTAAGTCTGGACCCGGCCCACCCGGCCCATACTCACCCCTAGTTCAAAGCAGGTCCCTACTTGCCTTGAGCTTTTAGTCTTCCCATTGCCACAATTTGGCCAATAAGTCCCAAAAACACTTGTCAAATACCTCTCATTTTCCTTAAGAGAGGCCCTTGGGAAAACCAAGCCAAATAAGTCCCAAAAGGTAATGGGTAGGTTTGGTTGAGTTCCACACTATACTTCTAACTAAGTTTGATTTCACTTTTCTTTGAAACTGTATTCTAGTGATTTACGTTCATTTTGTTCAAAACAGTTTGGTTCGGTTCAATTGGGTTTTGTTCTTGTGATCCTCATGGAATATTACATGATTGGCCCATAAAATTTTCCAAATTCTTAAGCGGGCTAAAGCCCAAGATCTATTTGTCCCCACTGAAATCCGAGAAGAAGAAAACACTTGTGAGAGTGTGTATACGATGATGTCTCCCATTGACAAAAGACATATGACCTTTGTGGACCAAAGTTCAAAGGTCAACATTGGCACACGCCCCAGGGAGAAGTTAGAAACTCTTTCGGTCAGCCCAAGCCAAGATGTTAGAATCTGGAGGCTACTCATTACTATGGACATCATGGGCTGACATTGACTATCACTATTTTGCCAAGTTCTTTCGAGAGAGTTGTTCGCACTCCCATTTCGTTCTCACGTTCGGTGAATGGCCGGGGCGACTTCTCGACTTGGATGCTGTGAGATGGGCCTTGGAAATTTTTTATGAGGTGAAGTCCTTGCCTATACTTGGTCCCACTGTTAGTATGGGCCCAATTTTTTGAGCCATTTGTTTTGGTTGGTCTCGTTTGGAACCACACAACTTATGGTTCAGATCACTGTGGTAAATCGAGTCTAGGCAAAACAAGCCATCTATTGAATACCAAGGCAAAGAGAGGAAAATTTACGGATTCTCTTTACTATTTCCATTGCTTGAGTGATTTCTTTATTTATAGAGAGATGTGCTATAATCTCGTTCATAAACCCCACTATGAATTTGAATAACCAAGACACGTCCATTAGAAATGCTTAGACATTATTAAATTTCACTCACATAATGAATACCTTTGAAATAAGTTTTTTAATACAACCTTTTTTTCATTGCCATGATCATCCGGTACTATTCTTAACCTAGACGTGTCTTATTGCGGGGAAAAGTATGCCGTTGTGCATAAGGTGGTTGCCTCTTTTGAAGTTCATTATTATTTGGTAATCTTTACCCAATTCTTTCTCTTAGAGGAAAATGCAACATCTTTATTGCAAGTCCTCTGATCAAAGCAATTGGAAAGGCGAAAGCGCATCCCACTCTCCCTTCTTTCTTCACATGCTAGGCTCTTATACTATAAGTTCAGACATCACGCTTGGAGTGCTCATCAAAAGCAGCTAATACAAGAAGCTTAACTGTCCGTATCTATCTGTAAAGCAAATTACGAAGCGATTAGTTTTTCTTCAAGTGGATTCATAAGATTTCTTAATGCGGGTGTTGGTAGTTCATCGGCAAACATCATTGCTTCACCTTTTAGGGATCATTATTTGTCCTGGGTAAGGAAGAATCTATCGACCAATTGGCACATGCATGCTCTCGCCCCCTCTCCCTCTCTCTGGCCATGTATTCGGAAAAATTATCCAAAGAATTCTAAACCTCTTACATGACCGTTAATTTAGTCCTAAAAATTTTATGATTATGCTAATTTAGTCCTAAATAGTTTATTAATGTAGTCATTCTAGCCAATTGTCCAAATAATAGGGTTATGACTAAAATGACAATTTGTTAGAGATTTATGACTAAACCGGCACATTTGAAATGTTTAGGACTAAATTGACAAATTGTCAAAATGTTAGTAGTACATTAGCACAATTGAAAAAGTTTAGGATTGAATTGGCCAACAATGGGTTTGGAACATTTTGGACAATTATCCTCTATAGATGTACTCCATGAAGACCACATAATTGGCTTTCGTTTCCCAGTATCACGTAAAGGACAGCAATTCGACCTTCCCTAGGTATAACTGAAACTTCAGCTCATCCCACAAAGAGAATTGGCTTGATTCATGATCTCCATTATTAGCACACATTTTTGTTATTGTTTCAAAAATCTATTCTGACCCTTCTTTTAGACTATAAACGCTGGAATCATCCATTTCGACTAATGAATTTGAAAATGCCGTCCATCTTGATTATTAACAATCAATCATGATTGATGGTGGCCTTTTCTTCCTTCTCGAAAAGGAAAACTGGTAGTGCCTTTCACATTCAGGTTGTCAAATACATAGCTAAAGGATCGAGGGCAACTAGTTGCCTGATGAAAGAGGTGAAAGTGACTTGCATCTTATTTGTCTGGATCAATAATTAGCGTACCATTATATTATATTAAGTGCTGATGTGTTTCCAGAATAGAGAAGGCCGAGGTGGCCAAAAGAGGTAGATGGTAATGAGCAAGAAAACCCGGAGTGATGTTACCCACTTCCCTCTTTATTTATCCTTTCTTTCTCGTCTCTTCCAGAACCAAGAATTGCTCAACGATTCACCGTTGAAACAAATCCATGGACAAGCAAGAGAAACAAATCCGTGGACTGGTTTTGGCGATGAACGAATCTTAGGCCATAAAATTTGAAAACGTATGGTGTGGAGCTCTTTTTAAGTTTGAAACGCTAGTCCTCCCGTCCCGTGGTCGATATTTGCGCCTCGTGATGAAGATTTTCATGAACATTTTTCAAACCCGACGATTGAAGGAGGCGAAGGGAGATTATATTGCCTGGCATGTAGTTAAAACTACATTGAGAAGAGAGATGGAGAGGACTCGAGTGGGGCGATGTTGGGTCCATACACATTTTTGTCACCAAGCTGTCCCTTTGGTGCTTCCGGGGTTTCTGGGAGTGATGTTGGGTCTTCTTTAACCTTTTTGGGTCAAATCAATCCTCCCGTCTAAGTGCCTCTCTTCAAGCGCATCCATGCTTGAGACCGACCCTTTCCTTGGTTCCACTTTGCCAACAGTATTATCCAAATACAGTAGTACCTTAAACGAAGTATTTGCTATCTTTTTTTTTTCACTTAATCAGCACTTGGTATATGGTGGCTACATATTCACTTCCTAACTTAAAGGAAAGCTCTAAAGAACATGAACACCGTGGACGAGAATTGAATTTAGCATAGCTATTCTTTCTGGACATGCTGGATGGAGATCTTGATCCTCTACATGCAATTGTGTCGCGTGCCCGACCTGATGTCATTCATCATTAACTTTTTTCCAACAATTAATGAGATAACAACATAAGCAACACCCAGCTTATCGGATATCTTTTGATCCAAAAAAAAGAAAGAAAAGAAAAATCTTATCGAATATATGGGAAAATATAAATGGAACGTACATTTGGTCTCACTTTGACATAGTACCTCCAAAAAAAAAATGCCCTGAAACTGAGGGAGAAGAAGCAAAAGAGAGCCAAGGAAGCCATCAATCAATAATTCTGGACCTGGTCACGCTTTGCTACTGTCTCATCATGAAAGCACGTAGCCCTTAGTTCACCACATGAAATATGATGAATAATAATACCTCATTACACGTGCACTAATTCGTTTCGTTGACCTCCATATAACAATGTGTGTGGATGTACGTACGTTTTGCGATGCTGTCCATAGAAATGAGGAGATTCCTTCTTTTAAATTTTTTGTTTTCGTTTTAATGGATAGTTTTTCTTGTTATAAAAGTATCAACTGAGGGCTTGAATTTAAACTGTTGAAAATAGAGTGAACAAATTGTTTGCTAATAATCGAATAATAACAGTTAAATTTTAGAACCGCTGCTGTGCTGCTGGAATATTTCACTGCTGCTTTCATCTTGGACTGCTTCGATCAGATAGGGTTTGTCCTATGCTGATCTGCTCTTGTCCCTTGTATTTTTGGACTGGCTTTATCTTCTTTGTAGCTCTCTCGCCGTAACACCTTGCATCCTTTGGGACACCCGCATGTGTCGTTTTGGATAATATGGAAAGCTATTCTTATACAAAAAAAAACAGTTAAATTTTAGATTTGCTAGCATATCAGTATTGGGCCACTTTGAGAATATGAGTCATGAATTTTTAAAGGAGTAGGTTCCACAATAGTTTTTCTTTTTTGGGCCAAGACCCCACAATAGTTTATAATTATTAGTTATTTGTTTTTTGTGGTCCATAATAGACTATTATTCTCACAGTAGATTAAACACGGCCACTAATCATTTATGTTAAATTTTATCGATTTCCTACCATAGATATTACAAGTGCAATTGTCAATGGGTTTTAGCAGTATATTTGGCAAATTCTTAGTTGCCATCATTTTTTTTTTGGCTATGAGTAACTCCTCTCGCACTTACCACATTAATAGATTTTTCTATTTTATTAATTGAGAATATTAATTGAATGCTAATTAAGGTTCTCAAACAAGTTTAACCTCATTGTATGATTAATTTTCAACACTTAATTAGATAATTGAACAGGTTAAAAATTTGATATCTTTGGCGGAAACTCCCGCATGATAGCACTAAATCATTTTCACTCTCGAAAAGGAAGTAATTACGACATTCCCATGCATGAGTTGGGTTTTGATGAGTAAGGACGACGATTGGAACGAGCTGTTCTAGGAAAGGTGCCGAGGGATGGTGGCGCAATGGGGGCCCCACCATTACCTTCCCCGCACCGACCTAGAAATCTCTTTCATATTCGGGTCCTATAGCAAGTGTCTCAGGACGCCACTCAACCCAATGTAATGCAAAATACAATATCATTAGCGAAATGGGTTAGATTTTACCATGGTTAGCTCGACCTGAATTACGGTTCTTCATCAAAACTGCGCATGAAGATTCATCCATCGTCGTTTGCATTGGTTGTTTACGTAAAATGTTACTCTTGACACTTCAAATTTAACTCATAAATCTAGCAATGCACCGCGTCGTCTCAACCAATGATTCGCTATCAAGTGGGGGAAAAATGCATCGGAAATATGAAAAAAAAACAAATTGGATCACTCGATTTATAGTGAACTGGGCACCTGGTTGGAAAACAAACTTGAATGCACTCATGCACACTTAGGCCATGTTTGGTTCAGCATTTGAAATGAGTTTTGGGGTTCTGAAGTCTTTTGGCTAAATGCAAATGGTGTTTAGTTGCTTTTTTTTTTTACTCACTTTGGGGCGATACAATTGTATCTCAAATACTCTCAAAAGTCTTTAACCCAAAATACCACAAGAGGTATTTTGGAAAGTTGCATTTTTAAATGCAACTATATTTTTTTTATTTTTAATATTTTTATTTTCTATTTCTTTTTTATTTTAAGAAAGTAATCAAAAATAAAAATAATTCTTTGAAAAATAAAAAAATCAAAATAAAAATTTAAAATCAAAATAATCAAAATAAAATAATTAAAGAATTAATTAAAAAATAAAAATAATTTTTTCTAAAATAAAATTTAAAAATAGAAATAATAAAATAAAAATGATTAAAAATAAAAATAATTAAATAAATTAATTAAAATTAAAAAATTATTTGAAAAAAAGAAAAAAATTATTTGAAATAATTAAAAAATAATTAAAAATCCAATCATTTAAATAGGGTATTTTTTTTTTTTACCAAACGACATTTACATCAAAGTTACAACCAAATGCATTTTTAATTATAGTTTGCCAAATATATTTGTATTTAACCAATCCTTTTAGTTCAAAGGTATTTATATTTTCCCAAATAGGCCCTTACTAACATGTAATATATTAGATCATACTGAATTACATTATACAGGTTTGGGCAATTATATGGAGTACATATGTTAGTATAGAATAATAGGCAAGAGGGTTTGGAGACGTATGGTAGATTCCTCACACTAACTTTCGTGTCCTAATCCGACGGACGTAGAGTTGATCCCGACCTCCATTTGACACACTGCAAAGGCAAATTTGGGCCAATTTCTTATGACGTAATCAATTTCAAGATTATGTAGGAGAGCCCATTGAAGCTGTCCCCATCGAAAGCCTAATGAAAAGGGGGAACGCATCACAATCACCGATGATACTTAAGCCCTACAAAACCGTGTATTAGGGAAGCTGTCTGCCCAATCAGATCCGTCCCTCGCCATCACTGGGATTAATAAAAGTTACCAAATACGATTTTCTATAATGCCCATCTTTCTGTCTCTTTGACCCGAGTCATTGTTTTTAGGTAAGCAAAGGAAAGTTTTACTTTAAGGCGTGGCTTTGTGGTCACTCGGGGTTTGATTCATCCACCATGTGTTGGATGCGCAACGTGGGGTATAATCAAGATTAATAAGATTGATTAAAGTAAGTAGCTTTCTGGTTATGAGGAATCCCAAGGGCAAACCCGACGAAAGTGTTATCTTTAAAGAATTGCGTCTTTCTGCACGATAAACTATTGTACTAAGCCACCCATCCATGGGTGGTTCAGTTAGTTAGAGTAAACTTGGGATTGTGTGATTAGGCGCACTGGTCCCAGGTTCGATTTCCCTGCCGAGTACCTGTGATTTAAGTGGAGAGCTATGGCGGTGGGTTGCTGTGGTAGTCTCCCTGAGGAATAGTCGAGGTGCGCGCAAGCTAGCCCGGACACCTCGATTACTCAAAAAAAAAAAAAACTATTGTACCAAGCCAGAAGTTTGATTAACTTTAGAATACCTCTTCTCAGCTCCCAAATACTTATGTACTAGTACTAGCCACAACATATGTCCACCTAATTACTTGTCTGAATTTCAAGGAAAATATTACCAAAATAGTCATAAATCTTTTGTATGTATATGTCAATTTAGTTTTAAACCTTTTTTTTTTTTACCATTTGCCAATATAATCATTCCAGCCTAATTTGGTCAAAAATTGCTGATTTTGAACGCCGGCCATCCAACGCGACATGACTAACATTGACATATGCACTTTTTGCTTTTTTTTTATTTTTCTAAAATTTTTCAAATTTTTTCTCTTTTCTATCTCTGTCGGTTTGTGATGTAGCTGGCCCTAGCCTATGTTCAATCCCTAACCATTGTCGATGCACACGGACCAGTGGAGGAAGAAAGAAAAAGAAATGTGAAAATTTCTAAAAATTAAATAAAAAGGAATAATAAAAAAAAGTCAGTCATGTCAGCGCCGGTTGTGCTACGTACGACTGCCATGATTTCTAGCCAAATTGGGCTAGAATGACTACATTGACAAAAAGTAAAAAAATTTAAAATAAATTAGTGAAATTGAAATGTTTAGAACTATATTGACAACCATATAATAGGTTTACAATTTGTGCGTGTGTGTAATTATCCCAAATTTCAAGTTATAAACTTTTCCCAATCTGTATAAGTACGAAGGGATACCAAATTCAGGAAAGACAAATTGAAAAACACAAAATACATATAAGATGTCAATTTTTGGTGAGTCATACGGTCTATCTTAACGTGACATGAATGACTAATCGTGATTAGTTGTAGCACCGAAAGAGCGTCGGGTTTAGTCTTGGACCAAGGCCGATCTTTCGTGCAACTCGCTTCCGGTAACGAAAGGACAGCCTAGCTAACGTGAGACGACATCGTCTGGTCGTAGCTTTGATCCTTCGTTTAGCAGCTTTTATAAACACCATTAGCATCGATGCACATACAGTCCCGCCTCTTCATTAAACAATAATTACGATACCTCATTCTCGATTGTGTTTATTTATCAATTTATTCTCTCTCCTTAGAGTTGACCGCAATCATGTTGATTGTCGAAGCGTCAGAAAAATAATATTGTTTGAGCCAAACGTATGTCCTATTACTTTCCATATGTATTTTAAATCTTTTTATGCACGATGAATGCGTTTACAAGGATAATCAGAAGCACGATGGATATAGAATTTCGATCTATTACTTCTCAAAAAAGTAGAATTTCATTGAGATAAGAACATCGGAACTGATCAAACTCATGCTGCTTTGCCACGGTAGCTTTCGGACGTTTAGCGTGTCCCGTACAAGCAGGTCTTCCTCGAAAGTCATGAGCCCGTGTGAGCTCAATTAACGCGCATCATCAGATCATGTGGATCCCATGTGAAGCCCACTCCATACAAAGGTTCGCTCTTTTAGACAATCCTTTTAGAATGAGTTGCAGCAAAAACTCATTTCTTTTAGACAAAAATGACATGTTCCAGCCTCTGAAAAATCAAATGCCGGCCTGTCATCGAGCTCAGGCTCTTATTCGAGACTTACTTGACCACTTCAGGTTCTTATTTAAAACATAGGTCACTTCAAGACCATCTTTGAATAAAACGACGCCTTTTTAAGTTCTTACGTGAAAATTTCCCTGATGTTATTGGTTCCATATCATATCATTAAGCTGACGTTATTATTTTTAATTTGATTTTACTTTTGAATAGCTACTTATGGGATCTCTTTTTGGCTTATTATTCTTTTTTCAGGACATACCCAATAAATTAATCACAAGTCTATGCACATTCATGGCATATATATATTAAGTTCACGACTCTAGCTCTCTAGCTAGCTACTTGCCCACTAAACTAGCTTAACTTGTGTACTAGTCAACTTCGAGTTGAATGAAGATTCAATGCCAGGGTAAATCTTGATTTAATTGCTTAACCTCACGTTTGCAAAGTAGATTTAAATAATCCACTTTAGTTCGCTTCGAGTAAATGCGTGTTCAAAGTACATATGGCAGATGGAGAACTATAAAGTTGAAGGGCGAGACAATACTTTCAAATCTATTATCCTGATTCTTTAAGCATATAAGTTTGTTTAGAGAAATTTAGTTAATACCAAAGAAAACTTTGCAACTTAAGGTAGGCAGGATGTCAAATCATTCATATATTAATACACGCTTTCATCTATTATGGGACAATTAATCATGATTTTAAATCTTTTCTAGATCTCTCATTTCCCTCCCTATAATTTTTTTTTTTGTATGCGCTAGTCTAGGGTCAAAGTCTGACCTACATGTAAGGGGGAGTGTTAAAACATTCACATAATAAACAATGCCTTAATCCAACAGATTATACGCTTAGAACAGTTAATTGTGGTTCCATAATTTTTTTTTTTTTGCAATACCACCGCTGGTCCCTAGATCATGTGCTGCACATAAACATACGTGTATGTACCAATGTATTTAAGGATATTATTGGATGGAACTTAAGTCAATGATTGATTAATTATTAATAAGTGTCTCCCGTAAGTTGGGTTGGGTTGTTATTAAACTATAGTCCTAGTACTAATCAGACGAAGATAATTTCTAATGATTACTTGGAATGATTAAGATAGCGACACCTAATGAAATGTACGAACTCCCACAGCTGAAGTCAAATAGCCCACATCATCTTATTTACCACGGGATTATGAGACATATAATTCTCTCGAATTTCACATCAATCGGAATTGCATCTGCTTCATGTTATTTCGGTCCTCTTAAGGTCGCAATTGGCTCCTTTTCCTCTTAACCTTCACGAATGAAATCTTTCCTTGTGAGTTTTTTAGTTTCATATTCAAAAATAGAAAATATTGAAAAGTGCTCTTAAAATACTTGTTAATCCTTATTTATGGGAGTTCGAATTTCTCGCGTAACAAACATGCAACTTAGCTAATTTCATTGAAAGTCATTTGTTTAAGGACGCTAATGATAAGCATTCTATTCCTGGGAGATATTTCTAGCTAGAAATATATTTTTCTATTTCTATTTCGTGAACGGTTTTCTGAGTAGAGAAGCGCGTTTGATAACGACACAAAATTTATGTTTCTAAAATAGAAATAAGTTTGATAACAACGTAAAATTTATACGGTTGTTGGTTAAAGATGGCTGACAGACAGCGATTGGGAGTAGAGACTAGCAACTGACGACTCAGGACGCGAGAGAGAGGGAGAGCGCATGCTAGAGTGAGCGAGCGAGCGATCGATGAGAAAAATTCTTATTTCTGTTTTCATTCTAGAAATCGAAAAATATAAAAAATTTAACTATTTATTTCTGTTCCAAACCTATTTATGGGCTAAAAATTATCATAAAATAGAAAAATAAATTATTTTACCAAATGAATTTCTGTTCCAAACCTGTTCATGGAAATAGAAAAATAAAAAAGCAGAATGACCATCATTCGTGCCCCAAGCATACGAAGTCTTGGGTCATAACTTATTCGTGTCAATCCGCCACAAAAATTGATTCCACTAAATTTCTGTACTTCTTTGATCCCACGTTACCTGAATCTGGATTGCTGCACCGGTAGTTTAAGTGACGTCATGCCACTGTCATCTACCATTGTGCACAGTGTTACGTTACGTCTTGCTTAACCATAGTCCACGATTAACTCGAGATCAACCATCAGTTAATCTCGTTCCGTCAAACTAGAGTTATAATTCATGTTCACGGCTCGTTGCTTATAAATAAGACCCTCCACCACCTTTCCGCTGCTTTCCTCAAATATAGGATTCACTCCCCCACGAAAACTCCTCGCGAGGTGCAGCGAAATCAGCGCGCAGCAGTGTCAAGCTCACTCTTCTGCTCCGCACGCGCCGTCCCAACACGTCACCTTGGTAATGGCGGGGACTTCCTTTAAAATAACACTCCTCAATGACTCTCTTTCTGCGTCTCTGTCCCTCTCTGTCTCTGTCTCTGCCCAAGAAAAATGAAAAAAGAAAAAATGGAAAAATCGTGCGGCTGGTTTGGTTGAATCGTTAAGAGATGAAACCAAGAAACAGAGTGCTTGCGAATGGAGGAACATGGCGAGCTACGTCGATTTGTGTAGGCGGAGATTGAAGTCTTCTTTCTTTTCTTTTGTTTCTCTTTGTTGTTGGTAACAGAAGAAAGCTGAGACGAAACAAGCGAAGGCACCAAGAGATGTGGCAAGGAATCGGGATTTAAATAAGCTCGACCCACCCTGTTTTCATATTGTGAACTTGGTAACAAGAACCGTCCAAGAATTCTCTAATATTTTTGACCTCCAAGCGCACATGGCTTCTTGGGCTTCTCCTCTCCTCTCCTCTTCTCTGCTTTCATTGTTTCTTTCCTCTTCTCTTCTGGTTTTCTTATTTCCCCCTCACATGCTCTCCTCCTCCCATCTCTCTAAAAGATCATTGCTTCACTAATACTTTTAGTCATTCCTTTTCAATGCATTTGATTATTCTTCAACTGGACACGTTTCAGATCTAAAGTGCGAGGCTTTTTGCTGATTCCAACTCAATTCTCACTTGGGGGAGGCCCTTTCTTTGGCGGAAGGCTCAGACTCCATTGTGGAAAGGTCCGCTTCTCTCGATAGGCTTCTTCCGGCTGCATTCTGTCATTTCTCTTCTCTGAATTTCGGGAAGCAAGTCAAGACGTCGAATCAAGTACCGATGGAGCTTGGTTGGTGAGTAGTGATAACCCACTTGACTTTTTGCCCATCTTTCAATCGTTTGGCAGATGAATGTCAGCTTAATTTCACCCTCTGTTCATCAATCTGCATGATCTGGTTTTAAGTTCTCTACTTGTCAATGAGTTGCTCAGCGTATTGCTTGCTTCTGTCAGTATCTTCCTTAGTCAGCATAAGGGATGGGATCAAAAGATGAGCTCCTTTTCAAGCTCTGTATAACCAAAGATTACTTTTTCTTTTGGTGTAAAAATTACATAACATGCTTCCTCGTTTATTTTCTCTGGCATAAGTCTGATTTTGCTTGAACAGACCATATTGAGAATTTGTTCGTCTCATTATTAGCATCCAAATAACATCTGTAGCTCTGTTACTTCACAAGTATAATATACACAACATCTAATATTGGTGCCAATATCCTTCAACACTGTAGCTCCGGGAAACTTTGAAGCAATGTATGTTCGTTGCCTGATAGCTTCCATGAAGAGAACACAAGAAAATTGTGAATAGGGTTGCCTTCAAAAATTTCTGGATTGGGTCTAATTTGATTTTACAGATTCCCACTGCGCATCGTGTGAAGCAGTCATACGTCTCGGCTTTTCTCAAGGAAATTTGGCTCTGCATCAGAAGCTTCAGTATTGGATAATCCTACCTATCAATCCAGGGATTCTCATTGAGAATGTTTAGAAAAGAGAGACTATGTAGGGCTCCAAGCTTTTCTAAGTAAAGTAACATGACATGCTTTTTATCCCACGAGGAAACTGAAGCTTTTATAGCGTTCGCCACCTTGTCACGCATGAATTTTTCTTGGACCTTGGAGTAGATATATCAAGATGGATATTAGGACCGGGAGAGCTATTGTCAAATAGGAGATACCAGTTTTGAACTAAGATTAATCCTGCATAATGTTCTCTTTCTGTATTTCCCATCAGAATATAACATCGCTAAGTTTCCTTTAGTTTTTTGCTATTCTAGAGCAAATTCCAAATTCATACCTTAAAATTTTCAACTTATGGTTGTCTTGCAGGTCAAATTGACCCTTCTTTGCTGCACTGAACTGGTTGCATAGACTGAAGCAAGGTATACAAGCTCATATTTGGAGATATTTTGAACTCACGCGTGAAGAGCCACGATGGTGTGTGAGATGGAAAAAGATCCTATTGAAGATATGGACATCGAAGTTCTGCCTTCGATGTGGCCTGAAGATATCAGAGATGATGCTGGAAAGCAGTTCAACATCGAAAAGCCTGGAGGGATGAGGATATGTTTGAAGGATGTCACGATTGCGGGGGGAGCGCAAGATACTTGATTTTAAGCGGCTTTTAGAGCTAACCAACTACACCGACCAGGGCGCTTCTCAGTTGGCATACCTGGTAAAGCACTGGGAGTACAGGCAGGCCAATGCAGTACGCCTTCTGAAAGAGGAACTTGACATCCTGACAGACAGAGGCAGGAAGTCGAGCTTAAGAAATTGGAGATACTTGAGGAGCATCGTTTTGAGGAAGAACGATATGGTGGTGACAAGCGCCCGATATCTATACTTGATGATGCCTACGATATATGGCAAGATGTTCCTCGAAGGAAAAGCGATGTAGTTATCCAAAATAGGAGGGTTGAGATTGATGCTGAGTATGATACTGTCATTTACTGGAAAGCAGCGCGCCATGCACTTGGAGAAATTGTTGGAGGCGAGTATCCACAGAGAGCAGGCGCTCATGGAAAAGTTGCATGAAAGCATAAACAATATGGAAAAGCAGTCCTCTCCTGTGGAAGAGCTGTCTCAAATTCTTAAAAGAGCTGACAACTTTTTGCATTTTATACTTCAGAATGCACCTGTTGTGATTGGACACCAGGTAAGAAGAGAATTGCTTCTGCTTCTTGACTCACAAAGATGCCTTTACGCTGGAATTGTGCTACATCCTCATGCTAGAGTTTGTTTCTTGTTTGGCTAACAGCTGGACTAGCAGCTGTATGGGTTTAAATCCCCATTCTTTAACCAAACTGGCGTATTTCTTCAGTGCATTTTAGAATGGAATGGTGCTTGTTTAACTAAATGTAGCATAACAATATGCATGAGTGACCAAGAGATGTTTTACAGCCACATATTTGCAAGGAGAAATATCAAGATCTCACATTCCAGAAAAACCTGAGCTATTCTATCTTTTTTGGATGGGTCGATGTGTAAAGAAGTTTAGTGTATTCTGCTTGTTTTGCTTCTATCTTGTTTTCTATTAACTTCAATGGAAGTTATGGAACTTTTGATGCTCCAAATCTGTTGTTTATTTTTTCTCTCTCTTTTGCCTTCTTTCCAGGATAAAGATCTGCGATATCGCTTCATCTACAATCCTTATCCTACTTTGCATGAGGAGGTGAGATCATGTCAATGAAGTCACTCTTTTGATAGAATTGCAGCAAATTTCTGTTTTTGCAAGTATTTGGTAGCGGTTAATCTATATGACTGAGTCGGTCAAGTACTTAGTGCCGGCAATATTTTTTCTTTACTTCTTATCATTTCATGATTTCCAAAGAGCAAAGAAGAAGTCTCAAGTTGTCGATATTTTTTCTTTATTCCAGGATGTTATAGGAAAACAGATGTCGATATCTTCACTGGTGCTGGCGTGAAGGAGTCTCAAGAATTTAAGAGGGAAGTTCTGGAGAAAGGTTTACCTGCAAAGAGAGAAATTACATTTGATACAGAATTATTTGGTTCAAAACTTTTCTGATACACGTCGCACCTGTCTTTAGCAAGGATGGGGAAACAATTGGAATTAACTACATGGGAATGGATGTTACTGATCAGGTGAGTTAGGTACGATTTTCTCATTGGTTCATAATAGGTCTTTCTATAATCAACAGGAAATGGTGATGGTGCTTCTGATTTCTTGCTAGGTAAGAATAAGAGAGAAAATGGCAAAACTTCGAGAGGAGATGGCGTACGGAATGCCAAGGAAACCGAGATGAATAAAAACCATGTATATAAACAGGTTAACTTACTTTGTTCACTTCTGATTGTTTCAGGCGGTTTTATATAGCTTTGGCACTATCTATGTTCCAATACTTATGAACACTCTCTTCTTGCAGAGGAGACATGCGAGCAAAACAAATGCTAGCAACAATGTCACATGAGATAAGGTCTCCCTCGCTGGGGTTGTTAGCATGTGACTGAGATTCTTGCACAAACTAGACTCGATCGGAGCAACGGCAATTGTTAGAGGTCATGCTTTCTTCAGGAGATTTGGTCCTTCAACTAATAAATGACATTCTGACACTTTCGAAGGTTGAGTCAGGTATAGCATCAATATTATATACGTAAAGATATAGTGGTGGTTCATTCTTACCATTGTCAGACTTTCCTCCTCATAGCTGAAAGAAGCCATGCAAACACGTTCTGTTCATCTTGTATAGGGGTAATGAAACTGGAAGCCACAAAATTCCGGCCGAGGGAGGTGGTAAAGCATGTGCTGCAGACCGCCGCGGCATCATTACAGAAGGTATAACGTTGGAAGGACATGTAGCAGATGATGTTCCTATTGAGGTCAGTCCTCTTAAAATTACTATATGTTGTCTTCCTCCACTCTGTTTCTCTCTCGCTTATGTCAGGATGCTACATCTCTCCCTAGACTTCACATAATTTGTGTATTTCTGCTTAGCCATAATCTAAGTTTTTGGTCCGATTTTGACTTGTTTGATGGGGGAAATCTGTCATTTGATTTTTTTAATGCGTATCAAAAGTGGGTTATCAGTACTGGATGCTAGATGAGCTTTTGGACGCAGTCCTGATATTCAGTTGATGGAAAAGCGTTGCATTTTATCTCTAAACCAATGTTGCTGAAGCATGGGATCATCACTAATTCATATTGGCTGTCAAATTGATTAATCCAAATATTCTTACAACTTTTTCAGGTCATGGAGATGTTTTCTAGAATTAGACAGATATCTCACCAACTTGATCAGGTACCAGTTGTACTGTGTTGATTATTGTCTTTCTATATAGGTAGCTCTACTTTTTCCGGTAAAAGCATTCCTAGTTGACCATTCCCTCTATGTTTTTCTAAGCAATTCGTGATGCATATAATGGCCATTGCATCCGACTCGAACATGTCGATATTCTAAATAGGGTGAAGGGCTAGAGGAAAAAGGTAGGTTAGAGAGGCTGATTAACAATCATTTTGCACACTGTTTCAAAGGCATATCTTCTTGTTAACATATTCCTAGAGTTCCAACTCCCATGACTGCATATCTAAAGCACTTTTCTAAGGCAGTGAGCTCTTTCAGCATAATTTTTTTGCGCTCGAAACATTGTATCCCTGTTGTTATTTCAGGGCTCATGATAGATTTGATATTGTATTTATAAAATACTATAGCATAATCTCTGTACATTGTATCTGTAGAGATTTCAGGTTAGCATGCATTCAAAGAAATGACAAGACAAAGGTTAGAAGCGAGATGCAACTGCCATCATGAAAAAATGGGATGATCCCAGTAAGCTTGGAGATGATGTCAAAGACTTTAACTTTAATGAGTGCTGCATAGATGGTTAGAATTAGTGTTTTAGTTTATGCAATCTATAGCCCCTTACCTTTCCATTATCTGCTACAGCAACGCCATCAAATTTGTAACACATGAAGGGAAGGTTGGCATAAATCTGTATGTGTGTTCCAGAACCATCTCTGGAGAAAAATAGAAGAATCTCCTGGAAGAATTCGCAAGTAGATCAGTCAACCAAACCGGGAGAGCAGAATGAAGGAAGATAAAAGTTCTTCATTGTCTCAAAGCAAGTTCTGACTGACCACAACCTGTTCAAGTGAAGAGTCAGAATGGCCATTTCTGCCAAAATCATGCTCTGCATGATAAAAACTCGAAACATGTGCGAGAGCAAAGCATCTGCAGATAGAGATAAGGAGGAAGAGGACACACTGAGACAACAGTATGGATCCGCTGCGATGTGTATGACAAGGAATTGGAATCCCAGGTTCCTTTAAGCTGATTTATTTTCTAGCTTCTGTTATTATTACGGTCTTCAGTAACATCATCTTGATGTTCCATTTCATTTCCTTTACAAGTAATGCTGATCACAGCCCTCTAATTATCATCTAACAGAGAACGCTTTTGCCTACTTATTTAAAAAGTACATGCAGAGTCAGTGCTGATCAATGGCCTCGAAAGTACGGTGGGACGGGACTTGGCCTGCCTATGCAAACAACTGGTGAATCTCTGAGCTATGCCTTTTCTATACTCTTTTTGTGAAGATCTCCCCAACTTGGCTATGAAACAAAAAGAAAAACAGCTTCCCTGGTTTCTGCTAATAGAAAGTCTAAAAAGTTTCACCTTTCTGTCTGATGGAGAACCTCTAGATATTTTCAGTCACTCTTTTTTCATGAATTGCAACCACTTTTTCTTTTGGTTGTCAGAGAATTGCAACCGCTTGCTAGCTCCCATAAGACTCTCTCTCTCTCAGGGTTTCTTTGCATTGATATAGGTTGAGTTAATGGGAGGCCGTCTGACCGTGTCTAGTCGAGAGCATCTCGGATCTACATTCACATTTGTGCTACCTCTCAAAAGTCCTCTCCGATAAGTCCGAAACTCCACGCACACTTGCCATTATGGCTAATCATGTTGAAGACTACACGACATCACCGATGGATTTTTTTCCAATCCAGCCGCGCACTGGGTTCTCTCTTCTCTTCAAACGGTTCCAGCAGGGACACAGAAACTATTATCACCTAATGCTGGATACGCTGTATAAATAAGCTCAATGGGGTTGCAGAGGATTCTTATGCATTTCCAGCTAACAACCTCAGGTTAAGAGTTAGCTTCACCCGAGGATGCCTGTTCTACAGTTGATGCTGCTGAGACTCAGCAGAAGCAGAATGCTCAGTAAGTCCCAGTTCAACATAATGAGTGCGAGATTGATGGAAAGAACTGCAGAGTGAACCCACAGGGTACAGAATGCAGATCACAAAGTTCAAGCTCAAATATTTCAAGTCTCTTGAAGAGGAAAAAGGACAAGTCGATAAGCTTGCCCATAAAGTGAACCCCCAGGGTCGTGTCAAGGATTTGGAGAAATCTTGTGCAAGTTCAGAGATCACCTCCAGTTGGCATTGTCGAAGAACCAAAACCCAAACCAAAGCCTAAGATCCTTCTGGTGGAGATAATAAGGATCAATGTCATGGGGACCCAATCCATGATGAAAGCAGCTAGGGCATAATATGGATGTCGTGAACGATGGGGTTGAAGCAGCTGTCCGTGCTGTTCAGCGACATAATTATGATCTCATTCTGATGGTAATACACAGATACTTGAACCTACCTTTTCTTTTGTAACGTTAGCTTTTCTACTTTTATCTATAACTGCTACTCATGTTCATTTCTGTGCTAAGACAAAAACGTATTCAGCTGATCACTCGGCATTCTGTATTCTGTCTACATGCGGTCTACATTAGCTTTCTATTGCATCTCAACTTTTCCTGCTTATTCATAAAATGAGTCCATAACATATCACATGGTACATGTTTCACGATTTTGATGATGGCCCTGCAAATTCATACTTCTTTTTCAGGATGTCTGCATGCCTGTCATGGATGGCCTTCAAGCAACCAGAATAATCCGATCCTTTGAGGAGACAGGAAACTGGGATGCTGCAGCAGGGGCGGGATAGAGCAAGTCTCTTCAGACTCATCATGCAACAGTCACAGTCCTACAGAATTGAGAGAACGAGTTCCTATTATTGCGGTTAGCACTTGCATCAGAGTTGCACTTTCGCCATTTTATTAATGTCCTCTTGCTTTCCCTTCATATGATTCTCAAACAATAGCGAATTCAAAGGTCATCTAGTTGATACCCTTATAATGGTTTCAGTTAGAGGCACCGACCTGATGTAACTGCTAACATGAGAGTTGGTGAGCCTGTGAAAATCCTTCAATGATTTCTTGGGAAAACTAGCTGAAAGTCTGCTGCCTAAAGCAACAGATTGTAGAAGTTACAAGAACGTAACCAGTTCATAACAGAAAACAGCATATCAAAGATATTGTGCAATTTGGGTTGATTTTGCTTGGTTTGCTGATTATGTAACTTTTTTCTCATTTGCAGATGACAGCGAATGCATTGGCAGAGAGCGCAGACGAATGTTTTGCAAATGGTATGGACTCATTCGTGTCAAAACCTGTCACTTTTCAGAAACTAAAACAGTGTCTCGAGCAGTACTTGATGTAATTCCCTGTATAGTATCCCTCGGAATGTATGAATCACATGTAGGAAAGTTTTGTAATCAATGTAAAGTATTCCTCGGCCAATGGTAGAGTAGAATCTGTCCTTTCCTCTTCTTTTCCCATCCCAAGAAAGATTGGACGGGGCAAAACATAGAACCATAAGTCCCATACTAGTCCATAATGAAGCCAGAGCATAATCATTTCGCAATACACCAGAGAGAGAGAGAGGACGAAAATTTTTATTGATCAGGGTGACTCAATATAATCTCTAGTTGCAGCGTTGAGAAACTTTCCTAGAACAGGGTTTTGTATCCATCTTCCTTTTAAGAACAGATAAGCTTGCATCCATGGTTCATCCAATTGCATTTGCACTACGTAGCCCACTAGAGGATGTTCCCACCATATATGCTAAAACAAGAACATGCATATCTTTGAGGAAGTAGATAGAGGGCCATCATGTAAACTGGAAGTGAAATATATATGTTTCCATAACCTTCAAGTTACTGGAATTGATTCGGGGATAAAGCGCTAAACACAGAGAACATCGAAATTTCCACATAAGACTGAGAATTTAAGAATACGACGAGACAAAGATGGTCCCTTCTCATTAACAACATTGGGAAAACAGCTATGCAAGCAGGAGTTACTACAAGAAACACTAGCAATCTCTGCAATGATACTCTACAACGCTACAGACTCGGGAAAGGCTTTCAAAGTAAAATTTCTTTCCTTCTCTTGATCAAGAGATTTTTATGCCACATGATTGTCCTTCATTCATCTCTCCAGGCAGTGTCCTATCTCCGGTGAAGCATTCCTAGCGCTCCACATTGCAACCTTACAGCTCAACCCTCAAAGCTGTTATCCAGTCCCTTCGTTCCTCGTTACTTGGGAGGTGTAAAAAAGACAGAACAGAAGTGATTCTGGAAAAATCACAAGGGTGATGCACATTAAGCTCTTATCAATATCCGTGTAGGCGAGTAGCATAGGCATTTCCAGGCACTTGAATAGAAAAATTGTTAGGTTTTTTGGCCAAATCCTCATGCACAACATCTGACAAATTCTCCATCATCCCAATAGCTGTTTATCCAAAAGTAAGACAAGACTATAATCAAATTGAGACCAGGAACGTTAGAACCTGCTGCTTCTTAACCCATTCATCTTTAACAACTGTAGCCTGAGTAGCCTGAGTAGCCTGTTTTAGGATAGGAACCATAGAAAGATTTCAGGAAGTCTGATTAGTCTGACCAGGTGCACAGTTGATTTCTATGCAATGTAGAAACGCAGATCTTCTCCACGTTCATGAAGTCTTGTCACTTCAAAGCTTCTTAGGCCGAAAGGAAGGATCTAGGAACTGCAAACAAAGGCTAGTGAAATGCAAGAAACACGACAATTGCAAAAATGTTGAGGTGTGGTTTATATCCCCTAACAATAGGAGAATACGCGAGTCCCGTTGAGTGGGTAGGGGTATGGGGGAGCCAAAGGGGCAGCGCTTCCTAGACATCATAGAGCTTTTATGATTTAATCCTAAAATTTTCATTAATAGTTTGGGCCTAGATTTATGAATAGCTAATATATATATATATATATATATATATATATATATATATATCTTTTCCGCTTATAATTGAGTAATATAACGAGAGGTCCGATGTGCTAATTATAATAAAATCTTTTGCTGGACGTAGCCTTAGTTTAATGATGAACCATGATAAAATCTTATGTCTGGATTTCTCTTTCTAGCTTTACGTTTTACTTCGATTTGATTATGCACTGAATCCTGGCACGAAATGCCTTCTACAACTTAATGTATTCATCTCCATTTTCTGGCCAATGACGTAAAAAGTCAAATATTAAACATACAAGGACATTGTCTTTTGCATATGAAAAGAGTTACTATCTTACGTTAATGACCCTTTGATATGTAGAGTTTTCTTAATGTGAGCTTATGTTAATTGAGATTGTAATTACCATTTTAATGGATTAATTTACTGTTTATAGGGATGGTCTAATAAGGTAAGATATAAAGATTCTTAACCAATCTAACATGGGCTTGGTATTATGTGGGCTGAGTTGAGTCTGGCCTGTGATGAGAAGGCCTGGCTAAAAAACTCTATAAATAATACTCCAGTCCCTCCTTTAATTCTAACGAACTCATAACAACCTCACATAAAGAAACGCATACGGATTGGCGTAGTTAAGAGACTATCTCATAAGCAAGGGATATAGAGGGTCATAGAGAAGAAAACTTAAGCATTGGATCGTCGTCGCTATTCCGCATCAAGAACGATGGATCCTAAATTAAGTGCATGAATTCTTTAAACTTTTACTGTGTTTTTAGATTATATATAACTATGTTGATCCTGGGATTGGCGTCTTAAGGTTTATGTGGCTTATATGCGGTATCAGAGTTTTATAGTCTAGATTCGAAACTTTCGATTTTTGCCTATTTTCGAAAATTTTTATCGGATGAAAATATTTTTGAAGACATTCGGTTGTGACTCGTTGACATGAGCGTTTCGGTGTGTGGCGCACTGCGAGGCGGCGCGAACGCAACTTCGCGTGCCCCAACAGCCTCTGGAACGACAGCATGTGGCTCCACGCGCCCCCACACGCAAGTACGTGTCCCGCACTGCCTTTGCGCGTGCGTGTACGCCTGCGCGCAAGGCGTGGCATCTCGCTAACAATGGCCGCTTTCGCCAGCCGCCACGTGGCACGCACACCCAACTCGACTACTTTTAATTGTGATTGTGCGGGGCTCGAGTGCCACAATAGTGGAAAAGCTTAGACAAGAACAAGGAAAAAGTGCGAGGAGGAACAGAAGCTCTCTCTTTCTATCATGCATTGGGACACAAGATTCCAGCACCACCCGTCTGATTGTTTATCAGGAAATGGACTTGGCCAAGGTTGATGCCATTATCCCCCATTAACGATTCTTATGTCTCTTCCATAATCTCTCTGATTGAAATGCGTGATGTTGCGATCACATCAACACAATCCCCTTAATGATGCAATTAAGGTATTATTCCCTTCTCCTTGCTTTTTAATTCCATGAACAAAAGAGGCTTTCGCGTAATTTGTCTTGCAATGTTAAAAAATCCGCAGGACCACGTCACAAATTTTGAGGACCAACCCGCCGATCGCGGCATCTGGTTTCTTTGTTTTTTTTTTTTCCTCTGGATACGACACCGACAACCTCAAATTAGTTGAACTTCGTTTGCGTAATTTTTCAGAAAACTAGCATTCTAAAGTCTTATGATGACTTGACATGACGAGGGGGCCATTACCCGGCAAACGATTCCCGCTGATTGGATTGGATATATGAGGCGAAACCACCATGATCAGAACTCTAATTGAAAGAAGATTGATGGGACCTATGTAGAATCAAAGAGATGGGGGAGAATTTCGGCTCCAAGTGGCTCTAATGGCCTACGCAAAAGCGGGTAGAACAGTGGGGACACTATAAAAAAAAAAGAAAAAAAAACAAACGAAAAAAGCAAGAAGATTCAATTGGCATCTAAAATCTTAAACGGACGTAATGAGAACCGAAACGAGGTCCAGCACAGCTCTCTTCATGATGAAGAAACTCTGGGTGCTCACCTCTATAATAAAGCAAAAGGCAATAGCTCGCGCCCTTAAGAAAATTAAGGATTTTTATTTGAGGAATGGAGGAAAAGGATCGAATTTGGCGCATACAGCTCGTGAATAAAACCAGAAAGTACGAACCAATGCGTTGAGGAGGAGTAACATAGCAAGAAAAAGAAACGGAAGGAGCCGTAAGTGCGAATGGTCTCAGCTCAAGGGACATCTGTGCCTGTGGTGTGACAGACCGATGTTAACATGAGAGTATCGAATAATGACGTTGGCGCAACAAAGGAACGATATGGCGCATTAACGTAATTGGTTTTCTTAGTCACGACCCACGACTGCCTGCTTATTCCCAGAAAGATCTCTCTCTCTCTCTGTCTCTCTTCTCTCTCTCTGTCTCTCTCATGTGGAGGTTAAGATGTCTGGATGGAGGGTGATGAAATGTTTTGGGACTCGTTTTGTGGAGGCACTCTCTCTATGAAGAGAGAAATATTATATTGTTTGGATGCAAAGGGCACTTCCCGAAAGTCATGTATAAAAAATATATATAAAATGGATAATTGGGTGCGATCGAGTTAAGATTTCAGTCTCGTAGAGATAGCAATTGGTGATTGCCACCGATTAAATATTGTGTAGGCTCATTTCATCCGGCTAAAAGAACAAACTTTACGGAACTTGCTATATTGGAAGGCGTTTAACAACGTAATTTCTCATGCAATGAGATTGATAGTTTTATTTACTACATCATGTGCGGAAAGATTAACAGTCAGTGACGTGAGTTTCCAAGAATAGTAGAAGGGGGGGGGGGGGGGGGGGGGGGTGGTTGCAAGAAGCCCGAATTGCCGCATGCAATGGGGCAAATACGGTGGCAAAAAGGTTGGTTCGGCAAAAAGGTGGCGGCAAACCGATGATGTAGAATCCAATTCGCTCACTTGAAGCAACACAAACTATTGTCGGAATCTGATTGCTAAATTTGTTCACACATGTAAAAGATTCGGAGATTAAGATAGCACATTAGGATAGCGATTGACTTCCAAAACATTCCACAATGAAAGATGGCGAGTGTTTTCTAAATGGAAATATGTATGAATGTTAGGAGTCAAAGAATGACTTGGAAGCGAGGTTAAGACGTGAGACTTCTTCACCTACGGCTCAAAGTCAACTACATTTTCAGGGGGCGGGCGCGTATTCATATAGCTCTTGCTAATTTGTGGTCGAGTTGCAGAAAGCTCCAAACCTGATGGCATCTAACCCAAGATCAAACCCCATTTTAGGTACAGTGAAGGTAGTAATTATGTACGTCTTCCGATCATGTATACGCCGTACTACTTTCCTTAGGAAAGTCTGTCAGAAGGGAGAGGACAATGGGAATCATCCAGAACAACGAATACAAGAGTCTTCCTTAGCAAGCTCGACCAAAGTCAAGACCAGATTCCTGTCCATTTGGACGATTTGGTTCTGTATAATGATACGGCTGTTGACATCGTTCAAGAGCTACGGCAATTACAAGCACCTTGAAAGCAACAAGACGAACCGGCTGAGAATGTAAGCTTTTACCAGAAGGATTCTCGCAGGAGAGGGGTTGCGTGGATTCAAAGGCGTAACTGGAAAAAAGAAGAAGAAAAAAAAAAGCCCTAATTCGACCCCATTCTTGCATGACTCGCATGGTTGGGTATTTAACCAGTCAAGAATTCATTTTGGCGGAAATGGGGTTCCTCATAATCCTCAAATTAAACAGATTAACGTAAAAAAAAAAATTAAAAAAAGTGAAAGAATCTGCATATTCATGTGGGTAGAACGTGAGAGGGCGCAAAAGGGGAGAACCTTGAGGGGTTAAAACCAAAAGGAGAAATGATGAAGTTGCAATGAAAGATGGAACGCGTTGTTCCCACTTTACCTGGAATGCTATTCCTTATCGTTTTCATATGCTTCACTTGCGAATTGGCGATGGTGATGATGTCGTCATTCTACTTGCGGGGTGCCAGTGCGCCATAGCTGATTAGCCAAGTGCTGCCTCACCTCCCCTCCCCCCAAGAATATTATATTTTTGCTATTTGGATAGAGTTTCGATGCATGAGAGAGAGAGAGAGAGAGAGAGAGGGGGAACCGTCGCAGATCTTGGAATTCCATGCTTAGATGGATACACTTAATTAGGGAAATTTTTGGATCACAAAGCACCAAATCCTCCTTTGGGTGATTTGCTCCCACCATTTGTGTGTGCATCTCAACTGGGGCTAAGGCATCAACTCTCTGTTTTTTTCTTTTTACCTCCATTAGCTCTATATCATTTCAAGCTTGTTCTAGTAGGAGAACGTCTCACGAATATCTTAACCACAATCAAATCCAAATGAGGTCCGATTTAGTTTTACATTAGCATGTTCCTGATTAGTTTGTCCATATATCCCCTTGCATCATCATCACTCGCCTATTCTGCGATGGGAGATGTTTAGAGGCGTAATGATCTGACGGCCCTCTTCGACCTGCTAGAGATTTTTTTTTTTTTTTGTATGGACTTGAATTCGATGGTGATAGTGAATATCATCAGCTAGGCGGCACATGCAATTTGGATAAGTATGTTGCATAGAAGAACTTGGATCATCCTCAGTTTGCTTGGACCAGGCGTGTTTAGGATTTTACCCCTAACCATCATTTGGGTACGTAGCAAAGTAAGGTATAATATAATCTGAGCTCAACCCTTGCTTGTACAATTGGTCATCTCTAGTTGGTGCTTCGACAAACGAGCGAGGACAAAATGAGCTGCTCGATCTGTTAGATCTCGATACTTTCACTTGTGAATTCTTTAGGTTCTTTAGGCGATTGACGAGCTACGAATGGGCTCTTAAAGTCCCTGCATTCCCAAATCCTTTCCGCCTAAAATTTCATCAGGGTCAAGCTAAGCTTGTTCATTGTGAATCCATTGACATATTCAATCATGATCTCAAATGTAAAAACTCATAAAAAAGAAAAATACCGCAAAATTATCTAGGCACGTTTGGGTCTGCAGTTCAAAATCTAGTTGTGAATCAGCTCGTTTGTGGATTTTCTTGGAATCACTTTAAGAACTACCCACTTGGGTACTCTAATTTTCATGGAATGTGCACGAGATAGGCGATAGGCCACCACGTCTATTTGGGATGCAATTTAGATGCCTCCATCGTTATGATATGGATAAAGATTTGGATCTCCTCATTTGAGAATTTGAGGATAAATTCCTAAACCTTGAGGATACTCCACCAGGGCAAGCAATGCAAAGTATCAGAGCAAGGGGAATATGAAACAGAAGGATCAAGCTCTCAGTGCAGATGTCGTCATCGTGTCACAGCCTCTCTCTCTCTCTCTCTCTCTCTCTCTCTCTCTTCCCCTGCTATTTATACAAAGGGCACACATCTGGCACTCTGCATTCCTCCAACTTCACGTTCTTTACCTCTTCTTCTCCTACCTCACACCCCCTGCATAACCAAGACTTTGAACCTGAAAAAAGGAGGAAAAACGCAAGAGATATGAGAATACTCGCGGACACAACATACGCGCCCCGTCGGCGACGACGGTCTCGACCCCGCCCCCTGGGCCGACGGCGTCGCAGCGGTCGCCGTGGCACTCTCCTGTGCCGTACCTGTTCGGAGGCCTGGCGGCGATGCTAGGGCTCATAGGGTTCGCTCTCTTGATCCTGGCCTGTTCCTACTGGAAGCTCTCCGGCAGCTCGAGCAATGCCCGGGGAGACGAAGAGAACGGGGGCGAAGCAATGACGGTGGACGGACAAGGGTACAACGAGGCGGTGAAGGTGTACGAAGAGAAGATAGTGGTGATCATGGCCGGCGACGAGAAGCCCACTTTCCTCGCCACGCCTGTGTGCGGCAGAGGCCCTTCTTTTGGCGATTCCCAAGGCAAGAGTAATGGCGAGGATGGTGAGAGCTTCGACGCGAAGAAGGAGAAGGAGAAGGAAGAGAATTTTGACAAGACCAAGGAGGCTGATAACGTTAACGATGATCACGTTGGAGATCGCGTTGTTCATGGTCATAATTCAGCAGCTGCTGAAGAAAACAGAGAAGCCGCAGAAGATCCAACCCAGCAACAGAATTAGCGAGCAGTCTCTGACTGCTTCCGAGAGAGAGCGAGAAAAACGAAGTTTTGTTTCGATTTTTGCTTTGAAGCTTCTTCTTCTTTTCTTTTTTTGTCTTGGCTAATCGGGAAATGTATATCTTTTCTGGAGAGGAATTGAGATGAGAACGGGCTCTCTTCATTCCCAGATCATTGATAAATCAATCACCACCAAGGCTTGAACCACCATCAGACCTAATCAAAATGCAAATTAAAGACAAGGAATTGTTCTTGTTGCTCGCAGATTGAAAAAGGAAAGAAAAGAAAGAGAAAAGCAGAATCAAAGCAGGAGTAGGAAGCTAGATTAGTGCGACGGACCTTTATTGCGCAACGAGACATTGTTAATTCAGTCCTGAGTGGAGAATAAAGCAGAGAAGTTGATGGATCACGTATTCGCCCCCACCTCGCATTCTCCTCCGGCGGTGGTGGCCGGCGAGATTCCGCCGCCGGGGACTGTTGTTTGCGGGGCCTCTTTATCCAGAGACAGGTGTAAAACATCTGCAGTAGGGTTGTCCGCCTCGCGCGGCGACTCGAAACCTCGTTTGCTTTTTTATCACGTGACGATTTTTGTGGTTTGGGTTTATATTGAGAGGTTTGTGGTATAATTGCCTTCAATGCGTTTGACATGATTAATACAACGGCCGTCTCAAACTTCAACTCATGTAATCCGAAATCAATATCATTTTTTAAACCGTTTTTTATCCATCACGTTGACCTGATTAACGAATAACTATAAATCGACCTACTTAATTTATATCAACCAGATTCGTTTTCACTTCTTATTAAATTATAAGTTAGAAAAAAGAATTCAATTTTAAGATGTTTTGTTTAGGGTTACAACGATTTATTCCCAACGACGACATACCGTCATAAATTTTTGCAAGAAAAAAATACAATATTATTGACGTTTTATTCTTACATAGATTACATCGTCATAATCCTTCATAATCATTGCAAGAAAAACAAATTTGGTTTACAACATTCTATTCTTGGTTAGGACAGACCTCCATAAGCTGGGAAAATGACTTTTAGTGTCAAAAGTTGTGTATGGAGATCATTTTGATTGCAAAAGTTTTGCGGGATCACTTTAGTGCCAAGTTGGAGATAAAAGGATCACTTTGGTGCCTATTCCAACCAAAAGTGCCACACGTAATTAATAAATAATTTTTGATGTACAATGACATTTAAAAAATAATAATAAGTCTACGTCGGCTACCACTCGAACTTCTACACTTTAAAATAAATTCAAATAAGTTCAAATTTAAAAATTAGCTAAAATCTGAATTCATTTAAAATAAAATTTTTCTTAACATAAAATTAAAATAAGCTTAAAATGTGTGTGTACCTCGCTGGCTATGCCAGCGATGTTGGGGGTAGTGGCGACAAGGGTTGCAGCAACTCTGCAACCCTTGCCGCCTGTGCTATCCCCCACCTTTTATTTAAATTTTTAGCTTTCTAAGTTTTTCAACTTTTTTAAATTATTTTAACTAAAAAATTTAAATTTAAAAAATGCCACAGTGGACCTTCGGCAGGCCATGTCGACATCATATATTAATAAAATAACGCCACATCGGATTTCCGGTGACCAAATCGAACTTAGCACTAGAATGATCATTTTCTCAAAAACTCCATACATAACTTTTGACACTAAAAGTTTCCTTTTTCCCCATAAGCCTTTGTATCTCGTTGTAAAAGGAAAAATCAATTTTTTCTTTTTGGTATTTTTGTGTGTCTCCCTCACCCAGACCCATATAAATGGGGTTGATTGTGTACCCAAAGAAGGACTAATAGTACATACAAATTAGGGGTGATCGGTTCCCGTTCCGGTCTGGTTTCCCTTAAGAATCGGGAATCGGATAATCGGTTAGGTCCGGTTCTCGGGCGGTTCTATTGGACCGATAACATGCATACAAAAAAATTGCACCATAATTACTCGTTGGTCGATCATTCTCTTGAAAAAAATATTTCCTTTGCATTGCATCAAGACAATTAGGACTTAGGTTGGAACCTTTCGTAACTTCATTGAGTGATGGATATTGTACCGTGTGGCTTTTTTAACAAGTAAACATTATGTTACTTTTAAAATATTAAAAAAAATTAGTCGGTCCAGTCCGAGCGGTCCGGTCCGATCTTATGTCCTTGCAATCGAGAATCGGACTGGATCCCCTAAAAACGGGAACTGGACTACCAATCTCGGTTCGGTCCGGGCGGTCCCGATCCGATAGATCCGATTTGCC
>JAGVVM010000442.1:0-14995 GCA_019149425.1 Psidium friedrichsthalianum | reverse complement strand
GGACTCGGTCAACGTCTGACGTGACACTGACGTGGCAAAACACGTCAGAAGCCACGTCAGCATGTTAAGCTGATCAAACGCTGACATGGACGGACACGTCGACTCGTCGTCATAATAAAAAATAGACCAACAAATTTGATTTGACGATCAGGGGTCTGCAAAGTATCGCAATCCTAGATTTTCTGGGAATAAAGATTCTAATTCGAAATATCTAATCATTTTCGAAAAATTTGAAATAATGGACAGTCAGATTTGAGTCTTAGGGTTGATACGGGCCATAAATTTGGTAAGAGGAGAAAACGGTTAGATGTAGCGACAGGTGGCGAATTCCCGCCATAGGATTAGAATAGGTGAAAAATAAATAAAAATAGAATAAAAATCCAAAAAAAATTCAAAAATTCAAAAAATTTCCTAAAACCATGTTGTTTTGGGCGTTGGGTAAGCTAACTGGGTGTTGGGCCAGCTTTGACCAGTGGGCCGAGTCCATCTGACCCAGTCCGTATAAAATAAAAAAATAAAAAAAATTCAGAAAATCCACCAAAAAATCAGAAAAATAAGGAAAAATCAATAAAAAAAAAGGAAAACCGAAAATGCGTCGTTTTAGTCTAGGATTTTAGGTTGGGCTCGTGTCATTCAAACCAGGTAAACTGACCGGTCCGGAGAATTGAAAATCAAAAAATAAAAAAATAAAAAAAATAGAAGATAACTGCCTTACCAAAAAAAAAAATAGAAGATAATAAAAAATAGTAAAAAAATAGAAAAATAAGGGAAACTCATAAAAAAATTATAAAAATCTTAGGAAAATCAAAAAATCATAAATTATAGGAAAATAGAAAAAAAAAAAAAAATAGAAATACAAAAAAAGGGAAAAAAATAAAAAAAAAATAAAAAAGCACAAAAATTCCAGGAAAATTCATAAAAAAAATTTAGAAAATGTTGGAATAATTGGGAAAATAGGAAAAATCCTAGAAAAAGGTACAAAAAATTCTAAAAGGTCCCAAAATAGGAAAAATTCTTCGAAAAGTCTTAAAAAAAAATTCTATAAAAAAAATCGAAAAATTCTAAAAAAACCAGAAAAATCTAGAAAATTTTCCAAAAAATTGTGAAAATTAAGCAAAAATCACATTCAATTGGTTAACCTAGTTTTACATTTTTGATCTCTCGGGCCTTGAAAAATTATCATTTTGCTCTTCTGGTCAATATGACCAAAACCCTTCAAATCACCCATGAAATTAATTGGCATCCTTTTTAGGTTTCTTAGCTCCCCTAGGTTCGTGTTGACTTGATTTAATATGATTTCTCCATGTATGATTTCCTTGGCTGTGTATTTCTCATTGACTATGATTGGTAAGATAGTAAAATCCCATCTGCGTGAATTCTTAAATTTTTAGAATTACCCACCTAAAGAGCACATGCATGAATTCCCTAGATTAGGAAACCACTCAACTTAGATACCGAAAGGATGTCAATAGTAATATTGGCGTAAAACTAAGTCCCCGGATCCAAAACCACTCAACGATGTGAAAATGCTATGTAGGATTAACTAACGGTGATTATTGATAGAAGGCTAATGGTGGTAGAATTGGACAAAAGTAAAAGTTTAGGATTTTTTAAGAGACAAAGAAAATTTTGGATATAATTGGTACATATACGAAAGTTGGGGGTTTCTTAGATATTATGCTGATAAAAGAGGGGACAAGCATAAAAGTGAAGGGTTTTTCTAGGTATTAGGTTTGTAGAATTGAGACAAAAGTAAAAAATTAGAGGTTTTTTATCAGACAAAAGAAGTTTTGGAATAATTGGGATAAAATACTAAAGTTGGAGGTTTTTTTGGGTATTGGTCCAATTTAACATGGATCTCATTAATCCCCCCCCCCCCCCACACACACACTTATGTAAGTGCAGCTGATGATCAGTCCATATTTATGCCTAAAAAGTTTATCTAATTTATGGGGTTTAAATAAATACTAATAATTCAATTAATTCATTTGGCCAATATTTTGATTATCAGAGGAGTTTAATGAGAGACCGAATTTGGAATATTCTCTACCTGCACAGATTTGGTAAAACTTGATAATTCCTAAAATCCAAGATCCTCAATGAATTTTGCAAAATCGTATCTTTAGCAGCTTGGATTTGCATGAGCTCTTGATCGATAGCACGTGCCAAAAATAAAACACAATCATGGGGAAGAGGAGACTATTGCAGATTTTCTGAAGCAACTAACAAGAGAAAAGAAGGAAGAAGGAGGCAGGAAGCAAAGAAAGCAACATGTAGAAAATTCACTTCGGTTCTGATTTCTTCTACAATTTCTTCTTCGTCACTCATCTCCATGAGTAGCTAAATTTATTTTATCGTCTTTGGGTGTAGATGAAACGATACTTCTTGTTTGATTCTAAACTTTTTATTTAGATTTGGTATTGCACTTGTTTGTTTGGGAATGACTACATTTTCGTCTATTTCATTCAAGAAGTTTAATTGTTAAATCAAGTTTATGATTTTAGTTTCTATGACTCTAATTTCATAACCAAGCAATAGTTTTAATTAATTTACGATCAAGGCCGATGATAATCTATATCTGATCGAACCATGCATACTAAACTTGGAAAGCGAAAGACGATAGTGATCAATAAGATAAGTTATAACTAGGATCGGTTGTGGATTATCTTAGCGACTATAGCAAGCTTGTAGCTTGTTAGGTTTGATAATGCAAATAAAGAGGCTAATCAAATAAAAAGGTATCGTGGATGGAGACTTAAAGGCGATAGTTTTCTCATAATTGTTTAAACCTTATTTTAATTACGTGAACTAAATTTTAGCATTAAACTAAATTACTTATTAAAAAAAAACTCAAATTCGTCCTATTTTTATCTGTGGTTCGACCCTTCTGATCATTATCTATAGTTAATAATTAGGGTTTATTTTTCATCACACTACAACACAATCAGCTGACATTAGATCTAAGTCTGGATCGTAATTACAAAATATACTTCAAATTTCCTAAAGATCCAAGAAATTCTTGCCCGTTTCTTTATACTAACTTGAAGGTTCTTCCTTGATTTTTCCGTTGGGCTCACGTTACCGAAAGAGATGATATTTCAAATTGATGTTAAGAACAATGTTGAGATGAGATTGTCTAATTAGTGTATCTCAAGTATAACAAGATGTCCGCGGAACCCCGAGGACCAATTGTACACCTTCCTAAACCGATTTCAGATCTCTTTCCACCCACCTTTGAAGGCTTATTGCCTTTGCCTACTCTCACGCGTTTAATAATGCAAGAATAATGCCAAAAAGGGTTTTAATTATCCAACTTAGAAAAAAGTACAGCTAGCTACTGAATCGAATCTTCAGATTAATTTAATTTTTTATTATTATTTTAAGGTGATCATGTGAATCACCATTACTTGCGTATTATGAATCCTTTAAAGATTTAAAGAGTCCTTATTCGGTCCAAGATACCGATACACATCGGGAGCCCATCGATTGGCTATCGGCGAGAAACACCGGCGGGGAAAGTATTGCAAAAGTAAAGTGCCTTCATAATGGAAAAAATCAAAGAGGGAGCTCATACCTGAACCCATTCACAATCAAGTTGGACCCTTGTCCACTAAAAAAATTCTAGAATATTAAGTTATGAGCCAGTTAGATATTATTTGATTAATTTTTTTGCCCTAGACATCCAATGTAGGGCTTTTATTCTTTGTGATTGCTAATTTAGATTTCATGTGCATTTATTGCGTATGTTTTGGTTAATGAAATTAAGCTTTACTTTCTCCTAAAACTTTTGAAGGCAAAAGAAGTAAGTGCAAGAAAATTATCAATAAGCCTACCTGTTACTATTCTTGCAGTAACATGTAATGATTTTGAATATTCCATATAGCTAAAAAAAATTTAAATTTAAAACACTACAAGAGAAAATTAACAAAGTTGAAAAGAAGAAGAAGAAGCAATAAACCATGCCCTCAATGCCGGAATAGCCCTACCTCATTACATAATTCATTGTGTGGCTGTGTCCAATATACATGCAGACCCATGCATTTTTATCGCCCCTAAAGTAAGCTACGTAATCAATAGGCATGCGGCCCTACTAGTAAATGGATTAGGGGTAGAGATACTAATATCGTGGGAGCAAGGTTTGACTACCGCGCTCTGCAAAGATGCAGAGTAAACGTACATCAGTTAGTCTTCTTCCACTTCTATTTCCTCTGCTTAACACGGGAGCTCATTAATTTCTTCCTTGTTAATATGCTTGACATTATTATATCTAAGTTTGGATTGTAATTCCAAATACATTTTAAAATTTAGTTAAGGTCCAAAGAAATTTACGCCCTTTTCTTTGAAAAAAAATTACCAAAATAGTCTTAAACATATTGTAACTGTGCTAATTCAGTGTTAAACTTCTTTTTTTTAAATTAAAGCCTAAACTTTTTTCAATTGTGTCAATTTAGTCCATTTGACCGGCCGGCACTAACATAGTAATTTTTTATTAATATTTTAATATTTTCAAACTTTTTAAATATTTTTATTAAAAATTTTCTTTTTTATTTTCTTTCTTAGGGTTTAGGTCAGCAGGAGAGCCGGGTAAGGCCTTAGTTGCCCCTAAAAAGGGCCTAGTCACCTAAATTTGGGGTTGGGCATGACCCTTATCCCAAATTTGAGTGTGAGTTGCTCGCCCTCGCTTGGGGCTTGTGAGGGCTGATGAGGCTTCGCATGGTGGCCCCATGCACCATCATTGCGAACCACACTGACCTCTGTCCCAGCTATCAAGGGAAACCAACACAGATCTAGTTCAAACATTACACCGAACAGGTGGTGTGTGGCTCAATCAAGGGAGAACAAAGGCTCGAGGTCTCATACAGGTTCACAACAAGCAATGATTAACACCTAAAATCAAATAACATAGCACGAACAAGCCCGGTATACACGCGAACTGGGGGTAGCAAGCTTGGTCCATCTAGGTGAGGGCTGACGACCCTCACTCAGATTTGGGGCAAGGGTTGCACTCAACCCCACATCTAGGTGAGTAGCCCTTACCGGGGGCAACCGAGGCCTCACTCGGGCTGGCAAGGGTTGTCGCTTCAGGAAGGCCCAGGTGACCTTGGCTGGCCCTTCTCGGCAATTATGGTAGTAGCCATGGGCAAAGGCGTGGCCATAACTAGTCTCAATATTTTTAAAATTTTATGAACCCGAGAAAATATTTATGTAATATTTTTATGTGCTTTTTCTTTCTTTCTTTTTTAATTTTCTAGAGTTTTTGTAATTTTTTTGAATTTTTTTAACCAATTGAAATTTTTTTATATTTTTTATTATTATCTGGACCGGGTTGACCTGACGGAACAGCAATAAATACTAACGGTGAAGAATAAAAAATGGACTCAAAACCGCTCGACACGGTTAACCCATTTGACCAAAAATAATCAAATTGGGCCCTTAAATGACCTTTTTTCGAAAAATTGACACCAAAATTGAGTTTCCTAGCATGTTTTTCCATCTAATAGAACTAATTTGGGGATAAAATTGTTTGATTTAGTGCAAAAAAACCCCAAATTTCATTTTTCAACCAAAATTGAATTTTCAATAAACCAAAGCCTAAATGACCGAATCAAGCTAAACCACCCCTATCAATGGATTCGTAATAATTAAAAAATATAGGGTGGTGGGTTTTTTTTTCATGGGTGTCCTTACAAAAATTTCATTTTTGGTGATTTGGGGGCCAAAATAAAAATTCCAATTGAGCTCTTCTGTCACAATTGAGAAATTTCGGACACTATTGGGGTGAGATAAAAAATTTGGATATTATAGGGCGATGTCAAAACTCCTAAAAAGAGAAATTTCAACCAGATTTTCTTTACCATCGGACCTTGTATTTGACCAGGTGGGTGCCGGTGACCAAGTAGATTTTCACAAATATCGTCCCAATTCCTATTAGTGGGGCAAGTAACTGCAATTTCATCAATAGAAAGTCCTGTAAGAACTGCAATATCCTGTAGTGTAAGAGTACATTTACCTTCCGGCATATGGAAGGTGTGAGTCTCGGGCCTCCATCACTCAACTAAAGCTATAATCAAATGGTGATCAACTTGCCAAAATCCTATTTTCTAAACTCCGCAAAATCTCAAAGCTCGAACATACTGTTCTATGCGATCATCAAGTTCAGGTTCGTGTAGCGTCGCTTCCTCTCATTGACATCGAAGAGCTTCATTATCATCTATCTGTGAAAATGTTATATTAATTGTTACTAACAATATTATTACGATATAACTGTTAAAAACGACAGCTCAACTGATATATTTCTTAATTACTTACCTTAGCCTCCCAAATGGCCTGCGATCTATGCTGGGCGTGCTGTGTAAGTAGTAAATTATCCTCAGTCCTGGCTAAATATAATTTCTCTGTGCCATGTCTACAAATGGAACAGATAAACTTCATAAATATAGCATAATTTTCCTAAGATGCTTTACCCATAATGGGTAGAATCATCATTTAGAAAGGAATGAACGAAAAAGAATAAGTTTTATTCAATTAATTGAAAATCCTAATTTTTTACGTTCTTCTGAACTTTTTTTACGAAAAATTATGGAATTTTTTTAATTTTTTTAGAAACTTTTTATGATTATTTTCATTTTTTTGTGATTGTCTGGTTTTTTATTTTCAAAATTTTTAATTTAATTTTTTTTATTTTTCAGGCCGAGTCCAGAGTTTGATCCAAATAACGGCGTTGCTCCCATTTCTTATGTTTCTATTATTATTTTTGATTTTATTTGTTTTCTAATTTTCTTTTTCCTTTTTTTCCTATTCCTTTTTCAGCCCGAGTCAATTCGACCCAACTCACAAATTGAAAGAGCTGGCCAAACCCCACTCGAGTTGAACCGAGACTAAAATGACAGAATTTTAGGAATGTTGTTATTATTTTTTAAATATTTTTTCCAATTTTTTTAAATTTTTCTATTCTTTGGGATATTTTTTACTATTACAGACAAATTATATGGTCAAGGTCTATCCAGGTGGGTAGCCCATGTTCCTTACATTAGGCAACTAAAATCAACGGCTCATATTTAACCAAAGATCATCTACATTGTCCGATCTAATTACCAGTTCCTACGGTCTACATCTAATAAGGTTTTCCACAAATTTTTTCGTTATTCATGTAGATTTAGTCATTATTTCATATTTTGAAAATCATATCCAATTAGCCCTCCAAAATTTCAAATTTCATGATGAAATACAGGTTTAATATGCACAAATATTTCGTGAGACATGTATCGATATGCAAAACAGAAATATGAGTAGCGCAAAAATAAGCTATTTCTCGGTGCAAAATAGACATATATGTAGCGCAAAAATAAGATATTTTTCGTACTAAACAGCATCTAAAAAATGACAAAACAACAGCGAAATAGTGATTGCACAATACTAAAATAGCATGTTTCTAACAAGGATATAGGCATTACCTTAACTCAAAAATCGTGCGTGTGTCGAAATGGAGAAAATGGTTTCTCCTCCCTATTTCGACACACGCACGATTTTTGAGTTAAGGGTAATGCCTATATCCTGTTAGAACATGCTATTTTAGTATTGTGCAATCACTATTTCGCTGTTGTTTTGTCATTTTTAGATGCTGTTTAGTACGAAAAATATCTTATTTTTGCGCTACATATATGTCTATTTTGCACCGAGAAATAGCTTATTTTTGCGCTACTCATATTTCTGTTTTGCATATCGATACATGTCTCACGAAATATTTTGTGCATATTAAACCTGTATTTCATCATGAAATTTGAAATTTTGGAGGGCTAATTGGATATGATTTTCAAAATATGAAATAATGACTAAATCTACATGAATAACGAAAAAATTTGTGGGAAAACCTTATTAGATGTAGACCGTAGGAACTGGTAATTAGATCGGACAATGTAGATTTGATCTTTGGTTAAATATGAGCCGTTGATTTTAGTGCCTAATGTAAGGAACATGGCTACCCACCTGGAT
Source organism: Psidium friedrichsthalianum (assembly GCA_019149425.1). Lineage (NCBI taxonomy): Eukaryota > Viridiplantae > Streptophyta > Magnoliopsida > Myrtales > Myrtaceae > Psidium > Psidium friedrichsthalianum. The sequence continues at coordinate 7,003 of JAGVVM010000442.1, read as the reverse complement.
AGACCTTGACCATATAATTTGTCTGTAATAGTAAAAAATATCCCAAAGAATAGAAAAATTTAAAAAAATTGGAAAAAATATTTAAAAAATAATAACAACATTCCTAAAATTCTGTCATTTTAGTCTCGGTTCAAATCGAGTGGGGTTTGGCCAGCTCTTTCAATTTGTGAGTTGGGTCGAATTGACTCGGGCTGAAAAAGGAATAGGAAAAAAGGAAAAAGAAATTAGAAAACAAATAAAATCAAAAATAATAATAGAAACATAAGAAATGGGAGCAACGCCGTTATTTGGATCAAACTCTGGACTCGGCCTGAAAAATAAAAAAAATTAAATTAAAAATTTTGAAAATAAAAAACCAGACAATCACAAAAAATGAAAATAATCATAAAAAGTTTCTAAAAAAATTAAAAAATTCCATAATTTTTCGTAAAAAAAGTTCAGAAGAACGTAAAAAATTAGGATTTTCAATTAATTGAATAAAACTTATTCTTTTTCGTTCATTCCTTTCTAAATGATGATTCTACCCATTATGGGTAAGCATCTTAGGAAAATTATGCTATATTTATGAAGTTTATCTGTTCCATTTGTAGACATGGCACAGAGAAATTATATTTAGCCAGGACTTGAGGATAATTTACTACTTACACAGCACGCCCAGCATAGATCGCAGGCCATTTGGGAGGCTAAGGTAAGTAATTAAGAAATATATCAGTTGAGCTGTCGTTTTTAACAGTTATATCGTAATAATATTGTTAGTAACAATTAATATAACATTTTCACAGATAGATGATAATGAAGCTCTTCGATGTCAATGAGAGGAAGCGACGCTACACGAACCTGAACTTGATGATCGCATAGAACAGTATGTTCGAGCTTTGAGATTTTGCGGAGTTTAGAAAATAGGATTTTGCAGTTGATCACCATTTGATTATAGCTTTAGTTGAGTGATGGAGGCCCGAGACTCACACCTTCCATATGCCGGAAGGTAAATGTACTCTTACACTACAGGATATTGCAGTTCTTACAGGACTTTCTATTGATGAAATTGCAGTTACTTGCCCCACTAATAGGAATTGGGACGATATTTGTGAAAATCTACTTGGTCACCGGCACCCACCTGGTCAAATACAAGGTCCGATGGTAAAGAAAATCTGGTTGAAATTTCTCTTTTTAGGAGTTTTGACATCGCCCTATAATATCCAAATTTTTTATCTCACCCCAATAGTGTCCGAAATTTCTCAATTGTGACAGAAGAGCTCAATTGGAATTTTTATTTTGGCCCCCAAATCACCAAAAATGAAATTTTTGTAAGGACACCCATGAAAAAAAAACCCACCACCCTATATTTTTTAATTATTACGAATCCATTGATAGGGGTGGTTTAGCTTGATTCGGTCATTTAGGCTTTGGTTTATTGAAAATTCAATTTTGGTTGAAAAATGAAATTTGGGGTTTTTTTTGCACTAAATCAAACAATTTTATCCCCAAATTAGTTCTATTAGATGGAAAAACATGCTAGGAAACTCAATTTTGGTGTCAATTTTTCGAAAAAAGGTCATTTAAGGGCCCAATTTGATTATTTTTTGGTCAAATGGGTTAACCGTGTCGAGCGGTTTTGAGTCCATTTTTTATTCTTCACCGTTAGTATTTATTGCTGTTCCGTCAGGTCAACCCGGTCCAGATAATAATAAAAAATATAAAAAAATTTCAATTGGTTAAAAAAATTCAAAAAAATTACAAAAACTCTAGAAAATTAAAAAGAAAGAAAGAAAAAGCACATAAAAATATTACATAAATATTTTCTCGGGTTCATAAATTTTAAAAATATTGAGACTAGTTATGGCCACGCCTTTGCCCATGGCTACTACCATAATTGCCGAGAAGGGCCAGCCAAGGTCACCTGGGCCTTCCTGAAGCGACAACCCTTGCCAGCCCCGAGTGAGGCCTCGGTTGCCCCCGGTAAGGGCCTACTCACCTAGATGTGGGGTTGAGTGCAACCCTTGCCCCAAATCTGAGTGAGGGTCGTCAGCCCTCACCTAGATGGACCAAGCTTGCTACCCCCAGTTCGCGTGTATACCGGGCTTGTTCGTGCTATGTTTATTTGATTTTAGGTGTTAATCATTGCTTGTTGTGAACCTGTATGAGACCTCGAGCCTTTGTTCTCCCTTGATTGAGCCACACACCACCTGTTCGGTGTAATGTTTGAACTAGATCTGTGTTGGTTTCCCTTGATAGCTGGGACAGAGGTCAGTGTGGTTCGCAATGATGGTGCATGGGGCCACCATGCGAAGCCTCATCAGCCCTCACAAGCCCCAAGCGAGGGCGAGCAACTCACACTCAAATTTGGGATAAGGGTCATGCCCAACCCCAAATTTAGGTGACTAGGCCCTTTTTAGGGGCAACTAAGGCCTTACCCGGCTCTCCTGCTGACCTAAACCCTAAGAAAGAAAATAAAAAGAAAATTTTTAATAAAAATATTTAAAAAGTTTGAAAATATTAAAATATTAATAAAAAATTACTATGTTAGTGCCGGCCGGTCAAATGGACTAAATTGACACAATTGAAAAAAGTTTAGGCTTTAATTTAAAAAAAAGAAGTTTAACACTGAATTAGCACAGTTACAATATGTTTAAGACTATTTTGGTAATTTTTTTTCGAAAGAAAAGGGCGTAAATTTCTTTGGACCTTAACTAAATTTTAAAATGTATTTTGGAATTACAATCCAAACTTAGATATAATAATGTCAAGCATATTAACAAGGAAGAAATTAATGAGCTCCCGTGTTAAGCAGAGGAAATAGAAGTGGAAGAAGACTAACTGATGTACGTTTACTCTGCATCTTTGCAGAGCGCGGTAGTCAAACCTTGCTCCCACGATATTAGTATCTCTACCCTAATCCATTTACTAGTAGGGCCGCATGCCTATTGATTACGTAGCTTACTTTAGGGGGCGATAAAAATGCATGGGTCTGCATGTATATTGGACACAGCCACACAATGAATTATGTAATGAGGTAGGGCTATTCCGGCATTGAGGGCATGGTTTATTGCTTCTTCTTCTTCTTTTCAACTTTGTTAATTTTCTCTTGTAGTGTTTTAAATTTAAATTTTTTTTAGCTATATGGAATATTCAAAATCATTACATGTTACTGCAAGAATAGTAACAGGTAGGCTTATTGATAATTTTCTTGCACTTACTTCTTTTGCCTTCAAAAGTTTTAGGAGAAAGTAAAGCTTAATTTCATTAACCAAAACATACGCAATAATGCACATGAAATCTAAATTAGCAATCACAAAGAATAAAAGCCCTACATTGGATGTCTAGGGCAAAAAAAATAATCAAATAATATCTAACTGGCTCATAACTTAATATTCTAGAATTTTTTTAGTGGACAAGGGTCCAACTTGATTGTGAATGGGTTCAGGTATGAGCTCCCTCTTTGATTTTTTCCATTATGAAGGCACTTTACTTTTGCAATACTTTCCCCGCCGGTGTTTTCTCGCGATAGCCAATCGATGGGCTCCCGATGTGTATCGGTATCTTGGACCCGAATAAGGACTCTTTAAATCTTTAAAGGATTCATATACGCAAGTAATGGTGATTCACATGATCACCTTAAAATAATAATAAAAAATTAAATTAATCTGAAGATTCGATTCAGTAGCTAGCTGTACTTTTTTCTAAGTTGGACTAATTAAAACCCTTTTTGGCATTATTCTTGATTATTAAACGCGTGAGAGGTAGGCAAAGGCAATAAGCCTTTCAAAGGTGGGTGGAAAGAGATCTGAAATCGGTTTAGGAAGGTGTACAATTGGTCCTCGGGTTCCGCGGACATCTTGTTATACTTGAGATACACTAATTAGACAATCTCATCTCAACATTGTTCTTAACATCAATTTGAAATATCATCTCTTTCGGTAACGTGAGCCCAACGGAAAAATCAAGGAAGAACCTTCAAGTTAGTATAAAGAAACGGGCAAGAATTTCTTGGATCTTTAGGAAATTTGAAGTATATTTTGTAATACGATCCAGACTTAGATCTAATGTCAGCTGATTGTGTTGTAGTGTGATGAAAAAATAAACCCTAATTATTAACTATAGATAATGATCAGAAGGGGTCGAACCACAGATAAAAATAAGGACGAATTGAGTTTTTTTTAATAAGTAATTTAGTTTAATGCTAAAATTTAGTTCACGTAATTAAAATAAGGTTTAAACAATTATGAGAAAACTATCGCCTTTACGTCTCCATCCACGATACCTTTTTATTTGATTAGCCTCTTTATTTGCATTATCAAAACCTAACAAGCTACAAGCTTGCTATAGTCGCTAAGATAATCCACAACCGATCCTAGTTATAACTTATCTTATTGATCACTATCGTCTTTCGCTTTCCAAGTTTAGTATGCATGGTTCGATCAGATATAGATATCATCGGCCTTGATCGTAAATTGTAATTAAAACTATTGCTTGGTTATGAAATTAGAGTCATAGAAACTAAAATCATAAACTTGATTTAACAATTAAACTTCTTGAATGAAATAGACGAAAATGTAGTCATTCCCAAACAAACAGTGCAATACCAAAATCTAAATAAAAAGTTTAGAATCAAACAAGAAGTATCGTTTCATCTACACCCAAAGACGATAAAATAAATTTAGCTACTCATGGAGATGAGTGACGAAGAAGAAATTGTAGAAGAAATCAGAACCGAAGTGAATTTTCTACATGTTGCTTTCTTTGCTTCCTGCCTCCTTCTTCCTTCTTTTCTCTTGTTAGTTGCTTCAGAAACATCTGCAATAGTCTCCTCTTCCCATGATTGTGTTTTATTGTTGGCACGTGCTATCGATCAAGAGCTCATGCAAATCCAAGCTGCTAAAGATACGATTTTGCAAAATTCATTGAGGATCTGGGATTTTAGGAATTATCAAGTTTTACCCAATCTGTGCAGGTAGAGAAATATTCCAAATTCGGTCTCTCATTAAACTCCTCTGATAATCAAAATATTGGCCAAATGAATTAATTGAATTATTAGTATTATTTAAACCCCATAAAATTAGATAAACTTTTTAGGAAAAATATGGACTGATCATCAGCTGCACTACATAAGTGTGTGTGTGGGGGGGGGGGGGGATTAATGAGATCCATGTAAATTGGACCACATACCAAAAAAACACCTCCCAACTTTAGTATTTATCCCAATTATATCCAAAACTTCTTTTTGTCTGATAAAAAAACCTCTAATTTTTTACTTTGTCTCAATTCTACAAACCTAATACCTAGAAAAAACCCTTCACTTTTATGCTTGTCCCTCTTTTATCAGCATAATATCTAAGAAACCCCCAACTTTCGTATATGTACCAATTATATCCAAAATTTTCTTTTGTCTCTTAAAAAAATCCTAAACTTTTACTTTTGTCCCAATTCTACCACCATTAGCCTTCTATCAATAATCACCGTTAGTTAATCCTACATAGCATTTTCACATCGTTGAGTGGTTTGGATCCGGGGACTTAGTTACGCCAATATTACTATTGACATCCTTTCGGTATCTAAGTTGAGTGGTTTCCTAATCTAGGGAATTCATGCATGTGCTCTTTAGGTGAGGTAATTCCTAAAAATTTAAGAATTCACGCAGATGGGATTTTACTATCTTACCAATCATAGTCAATGAAGAAAATACACAGCCAAGGAAATCATACATGGAGAAATCATATTAAATCAAGTCAAACACGGAACCTAGGGGGGGCTAAGAAACCTAAAAAGGATGCCAATTAATTTCATGGGTGATTTGCAAGGGTTTTGGTCATATTGACCAGAAGAGCAAAATGATAATTTTTCAAGGCCCGAGAGATCAAAATGTAAACTAGGTTTACCAATGAATGTGATTTTTGCTTAATTTTCACAATTTTTGGAAAATTTTCTAGATTTTTCTGGTTTTTTAGAATTTTTCGATTTTTTTATAGAATTTTTTTTAAGACTTTTCGAAGGAATTTTTCCTATTTTGCGGACCTTTTAGAATTTTTTTGTACCTTTTCTAGGATTTTTCCTATTTTCCCAATTATTCCAACATTTTCCTAAATTTTTTTTATGAATTTTCCTGGAATTTTGTGACTTTTTTTTTTTTTTTATTTTTTTCCCTTTTTGTATTTCTATTTTTTTATTTTTCTATTTTCCTATAATTTATGATTTTTTGATTTTCCTAAGATTTTTATAATTTTTTTATGAGTTTCCCCCTTATTTTTCTATTTTTTTACTATTTTTTATTATCTTCTATTTCTTTTTTTTGGTAAGGCAGTTATCTTCTATTTTTTTATTTTTTTATTTTTGATTTCAATTCTCCGGACGGGTCAGGTTAACCTTGTTTGAATGACACGAGAGCCCAACCTAAAATCCTAGACTAAAACGACGCATTTTCGGTTTTCCTTTTTTTTAATTGATTTTTCCTTATTTTTCTGATTTTTTGGTGGATTTTCTGAATTTTTTATTTTTTATTTTATACGGACTGGGTCAGATGGACTCGGCCCACTGGTCAAAGCTTCTGGCCCAACACCCAAGTTAGCTTACCCAACGCCCAAAACAACATGGTTTTGGAAATTTTTTGAATTTTTGAATTTTTTTTTTATTTTTATTCTATTTTTTATTTATTTTTCACCTATTCTAATCCTATGGCCGGGAATTCGCCACCTGTCGCTACATCTAACCGTTTTCTCCTTTACCAAATTTATGCCCGTATCAACCCTAAGACTCAAATCTGACTGTCCATTATTTCAAATTTTCGAAAATGATTAGATATTCGAATTAGAATCTTTATTCCCAGAAAATTAGGATTGCGATACTTTGCAGACCCTGATCGTCAAATCAAATTTGTTGGTCTATTTTTTATTATGACAGACGAGTCGACGTGTCGTCCAATGTCAGCGTTTGATCAGCTTAACATGCTGACGTGGCTTCTGACGTGGTTTGCCACGTCAGTGTCACGTCAGACGTTGACCGGTGTTCA
>JAGVVM010000441.1:0-16159 GCA_019149425.1 Psidium friedrichsthalianum | reverse complement strand
GGAGATTTTGATAGGAATATAAACGCATGGCTTTTTTTTATCCTTTGGGGAGTATTTTTTAGTTCATTTCCTTTGTATGCTTTAGGAGATTCAATGCAATATTTTTCAATCTGTTTGAAATGTAAAATTTAGATCAATACGTTAAATATGAGTGTCCTTTTCCTCTCATGATCATGGGAAGGCATGTATACTGTAGACTAATCCTTAGGTTTCGTTTGTTTTGCGAAAAAATGGTGATCTAAAAAATATTTTACTAAACATGATTGTATTTGTCGCTTGAAATATTATTCAATAAAATTATTTTATTACCGATTGCAATTTGTATATGAACGTTTGTGCAGGCGATGCCGATATTCTTCATTCATTAATTTTTGTAATTAATATGAACAATCATTTTTTCGATTTTTTTTTCGAATGACTCATTTTTTTTTAAGCAAATGGAGCCTTAGGTTTTATTTCAAGTTTACAAAAAAAAAAGGCTACAAAAAAAGTAGTGTTGGGTTCAAATATTCAGAAATATGGTGAGACGCATGTGAAAAAAAAATGAATTTTTTAGGCTAAAAAGGGTTTTAAAAACACCGGGGCATTTGGACAACAAGATGAGTTATAAGCTCCGTGCCATATTAAAAGTCAGATTGAGACAACATGAATAATTATTGAAGTAATTTTTAGGGCGGTTCGGCTGGCCTACAAATCGGGTCCACAAAAGTCAGGCCCGGCCCCAGGAAAAAGAACAAATCCCTCTAGGCCGGCCCCGTCCGGTGCGGTTTCAAAAGCATGTGACCGAACCAACACAAAAATTGGTTTGATTCGATATGTGATCGTTCGTTCGAAGGCTCCCTGAAACGAAATCGAATTATCAAATATTGGAAAAAAAAATTTAATTTTGATTTGAAACAATGATTCAATCCGTTCGCATGTTTACCCCTACCAAGCACAGTTGACACTGCGAGATTCAAAGTAGAAATGAAAGAATTTTGGAGGATCGAGTTGATATTGGATATTTTTATAGACAGACAAGTTACGATATTTTCCTGTAATCTTTTTGCAAAAAGCCACGACAACATTAGAGGATATTTTTCTGTATGGACGTCTCGAATAATATCTAGACGGGAGCTTAGGAAAAATCGAATGAAATACTTTCCATTCTTGATTTATTCATTCAAAATTATCATCCACATAATATACAAAAAGAAACTCCAAATAAATGAGGGAAATAGGGGGAAAAGGTTAAAAATTGAAGGGGCCCATATGCAGCGAAAAAATAAATGGGCCTTTTTGTTGGGCTACAGTGTCTGGGCTTTCTTCATCACCATCAACCTGGAAGAGAGAAGAAACCCGAGAACGAGAAGGTACCAGTTCTAGGGTTTCGCATTCGCCTCGTCGCGCCACCGCCATTCCCAATCTCACTCATGTCAATGATCTCTCTCTTCGTTAAGCTCGTTCTTCTTCCCTCCGTAAGCTGATGGCATACCATCTCTCTCTCTCTCTCTCTCTCTCTCTCTCTTCGTTATTTGCGAACAAGTCAGAGCTTGCCGAGAGATGTTCTTGTCTTTCGATCGACTTCGCGATTTTCGTCGTCGCAACTCGAAACCCAGTTGGTTTTTTTGTCCAATGGCATGCGCCGGCGAGCTGCTTCGCCACTTTTGATGCCATTCGGGCTCGCTTTGAAATGAATCTCCGTTTTTTTTTTTTGGGTTGGTGGGGAAGCATCGATGATGAGTTAATCCTAAATGTCATCCTTGCACTATGATTTTTCCCGTGAAGAAATAAATTGGGGAAGGGTTTATCTGAGATGCTCCTCTGCTTTCTCCCCTGTTTCGTTTCATTCAATGAAAAACCTCACGCGACCCTCGTTTTCTTGTTCGTTGCCTTGTCGTTACAGGATCGATGATGTCATTAATTTCTGCGTTATCTATCTGTAGCTTCCCTTGTGGGAGTGAAGATAATCGATACATGCTGAGATCCCCATCGTTTTTACTTCTCTCTCAGTACTCGATCAAGACTCTGAATCTGAGACCTTTTTTTCTTTGTGATGAAGCTATGGCTCGACATCATTCATGGTCGATTGACTCGATTCTGCCATTTTCTCTTGCTGTTTGTTGGCCATTGACGTGAGTTTTTATGTGTCGTTGCTCCAAAAATGTTTCCTTTTCGTGAAAAAGTGCATCGTTATGTGCTTGAAAAGAATCAGTGAGAAGCAATGATATGGCACCAGAGATTTTCTGTAGTATAACAGTCTGCAATGCTTTGTTTTTCCGGTGCTTTTGCATTTGGGTCGCATTGCGGTATCGGTAAAGGCGAAGCATGATATGCCGCAATAATTAGATGGTGAAGTTCAGCAGAGTAATCATATATTAGTATCGGCCCCGCTGCTTTTTGTTGTTGTAGTGCAGATAGAAGTGTGAGCGTGTGCGAGTCTGCCAATCAATGGAGCAAGAAATGAGCGCAACCGGTTAAATGATTGAGTCGATTGAAATCATGCCAAGCGCTTTGTTGTAGTCAGGAAGAAAAATGGCAGTTGCAGCTTCCACCTCGAGGCAACCCAGTTGAGAGAATCATCTTGATATCTCGATTTTGCCAAATCGTTAGAGATTTTCCTCTTCTGCAACTATGGACGAGACATCACAAATCATCTAAGGTTGTACATTTGTGTTAGCCTTGAGATGCTGAGATAATCGAATGATTTGGGAGGCAATGCATGAATTGGGTTCTTTCCTTCTGTTTGCATACTCAATCTCTGCAAGAGCAGAATGTTTGCTCAAGGCATGACTTGCCAAACAAGAAAAGGAAGGAGGAAGAACAGATACTCAGGATGAGAACCAGAGAATCAATGGCAAAACACAGACAAATTACAGAAAAAAGAAGAAACAGTCAAGCTCAAATGCGCTCTCAATGTAGTTTCGGACAATATGACAGAAAGTTGGGCACTGTCATAGATATGGGAAACTCCCTCCGCAATCAGTATTGCAGGAAATAAAAGCCATGTGAACATAGTAATACTAGCCTCTTTCACGTCCTATGAAAATAGAAAGAGGATGGAAGGAACAACCTAACACGTGCCTACTCTCTTTGGACGGTACAGTAGGAATCGCAACTCATCAAAGAGTCGGGATACCAATCTCAAAAGAGTATCAGATGCCTTGCCCCGCCTTAAGTTTCACGATAGCAAATCTTGAAGGAGATCGAGTCATTATGAACATCGGCCGAGCAGAAAATCACTTTCCGGCCATAGTTGGGGCAGTCAAACCAGCTCTCATGTGAGCCGCGAGGTATTCATCGCGGTCGGCAGCTGCTGTGCTCCAGTATTCTCGATGTGAACACAGGGAAACTGAAAACACTTCATTAATATATTACATGTACGCATTTGAGGTACTTCTAAGGTACTGAAAAGAACCCTCTTAAGTGCTTTCAAACTGGAGAATATGTGACAATTCACTACATTTTAGACAGTTAATTATCGGATTACAACAAAACGAGGAAGCTGAAAATGAAAGAACCAAAGAAGACATTAATTTACAGCAGAAAAGACCAACAGCAAAAATCTCCCCCAACTTCAAACATCTAACATGCCATCTTCTTTGGTGGGCTTTATCTGAACACCAGTCAGCTTTCACTTGGTCGCATTCACATCTTTGACGGCCTTATCCACAATCAACTCCAATTTACTGCACTTCTTCAAGTCCACAGGCTCCACCACAAACTCCTCGGGCACCACTGGACGGCGGTTCCCGAATATCGTCCACAAGTACAGGACTACAAACGCCCCCAAAGCGCCACTCCCCGTGCCGAAAATCATCGCGGCGAGCACTTTCAAGAAACAATCGTTCTTCTCATGGACTCCCAAATTATTGGCGTTTCGACCGACGGCTTGAGGATCCAACGGCTCCGAGTGCATCCATTGAGGGACATGCCTGAGCTTGAAGCTCCAAGCGTGGATAAAGCATGCCTGGCTTGAGTTCCCATTAGATGAGCTCAAACCCAGAAACACATCGCCCCCCTTCCACATTGTCCACAAATCCACAAATCGAGTGAGTGTCGGATTGGACGGCCGCGATTCAGAGGACCGGCTCACCCTAACCTCCAACCTTCTTGACCCAGCTTCATAATCTATCCAAGAATGGAACTTGCTTCCCCCATTCAGCACCAAATTGACTGAAGACACGTTCTTCACTTTAACAAGCCCGAGGCCACCCACATCAATCGCCACACTATTCTTCACCGAATCGAATCCAACAGCGACAGTTCTATTCAAAGTCCTGTTCTTTCCCAGAGGAAGCCCAAAGTGACTACCATTACCCCCAAATTCATCAACATTAAAACCACTTGGACACAGAGCAAATGCCAAGCCATTTCCATCACCTCCGGACAACGAAAACGAGAAGTAGGTCGAAAAAGAGACCAGCTTTTCCGGATTACCTTGCACAATCTTGATGGGTCTCCTGAACACGACCGACCCCGCACTCGGGCTCCCCGGGTCAGTCAGCCGAACCGAGGAACCCCCGCTGACGACCCTGGCATCTCCGTACATTGCGAGGTTGGACTCAAAGTAAGCATCTTCAGCGAACTTGCTGAAGGAAAAGGAGGGACTTGGGTCCGCGGAGAGGGCTCCGAGGGAGATTACCATGAAGGCCAAGGCCGAGAAGGGCCTGAGGTGGGAGGTCGAGGCCATGGACGAGGTGGGGGGGACTGAGCTTGAATCTCCACAGAGACGAGATGGGAGTGAAGAGAGGGCTAGTGGGTCTCTAGGGTTTGGTGTGGGGACGATGATCCCGTCTGCATTTACAGCGAAGTGAAGCAAATTTTTTTTTGTGGGGGTAGCTTTTTTTTGGGGGGATTGCAGTGAGGAAACCAGTGGAAGAAAGTAAAGAATAAGAGAGAGAAAGAAGAGAGAGAGAGAGGGGTTGGATTGGAGGTTGTGTAAAAATTAAATACGTTTACTCTTTTTCTGCAAACACACTGACGCGCTTTTGCTCAGTGGTTGCTGACTGAGGGGGAATATAATAAAGGCTCGTTTGCAGTTATGCCCCTCAGGTTTCCAGAAATTGCCGTTTGTCCCTCGGGTCTTTGGCCTTTGCTGCATTCATCTCTTCCTGGCGCACTGGAGTTTGGAGTGCAAGTGTTAAGCGCTTTTAAATTGGGGAAGATTACAAGATTATCTCAGTTTCAGTCTCGTATCAAAATTCATCCACACTTTTAAAATTCCTCGATTTAGATCTCTTCCAAACTTAAAATGACTCCATTCATTTGAAAAACCTTACAAGATCTCTTCTCCATTTTTCTTCTCTGTACGTCTCTCTTTTGTCGCCCTGCTCCCCGACCTTAGTCACAACGTCATCTCTCTCTCTCCGCCCTCTCTTCTTTTTAATTATCTCTCACGGAGCTCACAGCTCTTGATCACGAGAGCGCAGGAGCTCGACTAGACCAGGTGGAGATCGCATGAATGACAAGCTCCAAAATGTTTTTCAAGAATGAGATCTTCCGGTTAAAGATTCGGACATTTCGCTCATAGACAAAATATTGAAGGGCCCCATCTTTAGCCATAAGCCAAATGCTAATGCCTTTTTGTTCTCGTGAATTAGAAATATCATGTTAAACCTGCCATGACAATAAAAAAAAGGTTTACACATTATTCTAAATACGATTGAAAAGTCACACTAAATTCGTCACGCTGATAAGATGTTCTTCATTTTTTTTTTCCCGGTATCTGGGTTGTATTTTTCTTATATGCCTGACAATTGTTTATGGGGGTATTTTGTTAATGGAGACCCATGTGAAAAGGGGCATGAGTCAGACCTTCCGGACCGACAGTCAAATCAAAATATTTTTGGCAATCGTTCTGTAATTATTTATTGTTCCTAGGTTAAAAGTCTGGGTGACATAATTGAGTTGATCATGAGCTGGTCTATGTTGACTCACGAGGTTGCCTGCTGTTTGCATTAATGATGGTCCAAAAGACTCCAAACCCAATGGGGGCAGCGTAAGATACCGAAAGGACGATAATAGTAGCCGAGCCCATCTTATTTTTAGTCGGGGACCGTATTTATTAATTTTTATCTACGTGGAAAATGTCAAAACTATTGACAAAAATGACTGAGATGCAATAATTACACACGTAATTATACGGGTATGTACATTGGTATTGCTTTGCTTGAGACATAGTTTTCATTCGTGGGCAAGATTATTTTTAGAGCTAGTTCGATTAAGTTCTTTAATCGCCACATCTAAGATATTACTCATAAACGAAAAATCGCATATGCGAATTTTATATTGTAAAGGATTTCGAATTAAGAGAAAAGTCGAAATGGGCAGTGCAAGATACAAGCAAGAGTTGAGACGAAGCAAAATGCAGAGAAAAGTAAAAGTCGGACATGATGGATCCAAACTATTAACATTTTTCATCCCAATCACTTGCTAATATTATGGAGCTGGTCTTTCTTTTACATCATTGTAAAATTCCGTTTCGCGTCGACGGTACATCAATTGGGAGATCGAACGGTCGTTATATTCATCTCTTATCTTCGCCATCTCTTTAGCACAAGTCACCATGGGTAATCCGTAATATTAAAGATGGGCCACATAGAGACTTGTAAAAAAAAAAACCCAGCAAGATTTGCAAATCGATGAAATTTCATGCTGCTCGCGATGTCATTCGCGACGTTGGTGACCGATGCGGGCCTGGAGATGGGGCGTGCAACCTAAAAGCAAAGCTCGTTCATCTTACCAAGAGATGCCCACGAGATTCTTTGCTTCCTTCTCTATTGTCTTAATGGACTCTTTCTCTTAGCCAGTCGATTTGTTTATATCTAAGTTTAATAACAACCACATTTAATAGGCCCAAAGGGAGAGAGTGAGAGAGTGAGAGGGGAATTCAAGATTCGTCTCGGGTTGGAGGACCACAATCGAAATTTGCACAGCTGGAAACGGATCCGACCGACCCCTCTCCCCTTTTTCTTTTTCCTTTCCTTTTAAATTATTTTCCTCAATTTTGATGTGCTAAAAGAAAAAAAGAAAAAGAAAATGATGAGGTGGGCAGGCGTGCAAAGAGGGACACCCACCTCGGAAAGACACGATTCAATGGGGGAGTGGGGAAGAGCCAGAGAGACAAAGTGGAAAGTGGCGTCCCTTCTAACGAACCTTCGACACGCCACTGTCCGTGTCCGATCCCTCCCTCTGAAATTTGTCGGTGTCTCTTTCGCCTCCTCTGCCAACGTCGCTCCAACACTAATATATTCGTCGTTTCTATTTTCTTTTATTACTTATCCAGGAGGGAAGAAGGTTTTTCTTTTTTCCTTTTCCCTCTTCTCGAGAAAATTATTAAAAAAATCATAAATCTTTTAAAAAATTGAGCCTTAAATTTTTTTAAAATTGATCAATGTAGTCTATCTGATCAATCTTTTTTTTTTTTTTTTTCATTCTTTCTCTATTGATTGCCTGCCTTCGATAATGGCTAGCAACCAGCTAAAGGTGATGGCCGACGAGAATCGCCCGAGCTGGCAAGGCTGATGACCTCATCGAATTTGGCAAGGCCAATCCTCGTTAGCCCCCGGCAAGGCTTAACCTTGCCAGCGAGGGCGATTCTTGCCCGTCGCCGAAGAAAGAAGGAACAAAAAAGAGTGAACAATAAAAATAATTTTTTTGAAAAAAATAAATGGATTTATAAATATTGACCATGTCAGAGCCGGCTATGTTATGGAGGATAGGTGTCATCCACGTCAGTATTGATAAATTTTCAAAAGATTTAGGATTCAATTGGTCAAATTGAAAGGTTTAAGAATGAATTGGGTGATTAAAATAGAGTTTTTTTTTGTTTGCGTTCGACTTGATATGGAGTCAAACCTATCATCGGGGGAGTTGATTCTTTGAGAGTACTTTGATTACTATATAGTTTTAACGATTGTGGTTACATCGAATGACAAGTTAAAAGGATTCTCCCCCGGTTCACCGATACGAGCGAATTATGCCTGGACGCTTTTACTTCTCCCGAGGAGTCCGTTAGTTTTTAGGTAACCGCCCCGACTAGATCATGTTCATCAGCACTAACGGATTGAAAAGAAAGTTGAGCCACAAAAGTTCAATTTCAAAGTTGAATGCAAACGTTGTCTTTTGCATTTGAAACGAGTTTTGAGAAAATACAAATACCTTTAGCCTAAAGGGGTTTGAAAAAATGCTAATTACGTTTGGTAAAAACTCCTTTGAAAATGATGTTTGGTAAAAATAACTTTATAAAAGTTCTTTGGATGCAATTTTTTTTTTAATATTAAAAGACCTAAACCTTCCGTTGGACAATGAAGGTCTTAGGTTGCCGGCTAGCCAATCTGGCGTGGCTATAGTCATGGGTTGCCCAACCTCGAGCCGCCATCAATGAATGTTGCATGACCTCAGGCATCGTCTCCTAGGTTTGGGCAACACAAGCGGCCCTTGCTAGCTCCTCGCCATTCCCTCATTGGCCCCTCGTCGGCCAAATCTGGCCTCCTCAACTCTCATCGACTGCCACGTGCAAAGAAGATGAACAGTAATAAAGAGGGGCGAAATCGAAAAATTGGAGAATTGGTGATGCTAGTTTTGGAAGGAAACAAAGTTTTTATCATTCAGCCAGATTGATGAAAGTCCAATCTAATTCCTATCGGTATTGAGCTTTTAACTTTCCCTAAGCAAGCATTTGGCCAAATACTAGCTTAAAGCTGAACCAAATAATTTATCATTTTCTCAGGTGGCTTTCAGCCTTGAAAGCCCTTGAAAAAAACGCACAGTAGCTTTGAATTTGAGTTCAAACGGAGCAGTGACATCTGAAAAATCAGCACTAAGGACAAAACCCACCTCCTCTCGTATGCGCTGGACATGGACTCGCTTTTTGTCCATTGAACCACAGGCGCAGCGGGTACCCTTTGAAGCTCTATGTCGCCTTCGACCCACCCCCCCAACCCAAAAAAAAGAGCTCTATGTGCTCACCATTCTTCTCTTGGAATTCTGCCGTTATCTGTTAATGCACTCTAGAAACCATTTGGAAATTGTACTTTGATAGGACAAATACGGTTTTTAAGAAAGATTGGTGAAGACCATTTTGTCTCTGAAATTTATGTCAACAGGAAGTCGTCTTCCCGATAACATCATAGGTTTCGCTTGAGAACCCAATTCTAGAAATAGCTTTAGACTCATTTAGAATAAGCAAACCGAAATGTAGCCGATTTTTTGAAGAACGTCAATTATTATTATTGTTATTTTGGTCGAAGATCGTCACTTAAACGATTTGTAAATAGCTAGGGCCACGTCAAGCAAGCAATTATCACTATTCATTATTTTAATGTAATGTTGTTATTTGCCGTAAGAACATAATGTTCTTTTTGTTGCCAGCATAAGAACACGATGTCCGATGTCGTATAGCCCAATCCCATAAAGCAAACTGATTGAAAAGAGGCCAACCATGCATGTCGAATATATCGTGCGAAAGCATTCTCGTTTAGTTTTTCATGTGTCATTTCACAGTAGTTGAAGTGGGTCTTGCTCTCACTTTCATAGTTTTCTTCAGACGTGGGGACACTACGGTTTGTCTTTACTCAAGGGAAAAATGACCGGATTTAAATAATATTTTTCAAAATATGCTTGCTTATACATCGTTTACAAAAATAAATGAACGGAAGTTATTTTCAGTGCTTACTTATCTATAATGAAAATATTTCTCATTGACTAATTATTTCAAGCAGTACATGTAATCATCTCTAGAAAATATTTTCCAAATTCCACAAGACAAATGGATCCTTATTGTGTAATACCTGAAATCTTTCAAAACATACGTAAACCGACTAATGTAATCATTACACGCACTCTTGATAATTTCCAAGTACTTAAAAGTTGTTATAAAATACATAAATGAATATTCATTATATTCATCCTACTTAATATACACATTATGGTCATACATCCCTTCATCTTTTTAACCGTTTGCATCCGTTCATCTTTCTAACCGTTCCTCCATTCATTGTATGATGTACCCCTATTCTCCTATAAATAGGAGAGTATATTTGATCATCGTAATTGTATACAAGAGTTAAAAATAAAATTCTCTCCTTTTGGTCTTGTTTGGTATTCATTCGCTCTCTCTTCTTAATCTCTCTATTCTCTCCGTTACGTACTTGCGACGCAATATTTTAGATCGACGCAATATTTTAGAATACGTTATTAGCATGACGCTCTAACCAACTGAGAGTCAACGGTAATTTCAAGCTCTCATCATCCACAGAAGCTAAGGTTGTCAACGGTAATTTCAAAGACTTTCATTCATTTTATTTCTAATATAATCACTTGTATTTCTTATAGTCATCATGTCAAACCTCACGAAATTGGAGTTCATGGCCCTCGATATCTCCGGAAAGAATTATCTTTCATGGATACTAGATGCTGAAATCCATCTTGCGGCCAATGGTCTTGGAGATACCATTAAAGATGAAAATACTACGTCTGACCAATATAAGGCAAGAGCGATGATCTTCCTCCGTCGACATCTTCACGAAGCCTTGAAAATAGAATATCTCACCGTGAAAGATCTGCTGGTCTTATGGAATAATTTGAAAGAAAGGTATGATCATTTGAAAACGATCATTCTTCCAAAGGCTCAGTTTGATTGGCTGCACTTGCGTTTGCAAGATTTTAAATCGGTAAGTGAATATAATTTGACATTATTTCGAATTACTTCTCAACTGAAATTATGTGGAGAAACTGTTACTGACGTAGACATGTTAGAGAAAATTTTTTCCACTTTTCATGCATCAAATGTGCTCCTGCAGCAGCAATACCGTGCAAAGGGTTTTGAGAAGTATTCTGAATTAATCTCATGCCTTTTGTTGGCCAAACAAAACAATGAGCTTTTGATGAAAAATCATGAGTCCCGTCCGACTGGATCTGCTCCTTTCCCTGAAGTGAATGTGGCAACATACAACTATGGAAACCATTCTCGCTGTCGTGGTCGTGGACGTGGATGTGGCCGTGGTCGTGGATATGGTCGTGGTCGTGGTCGTGGTCGACAATATTTTCGCGATGATCACCTCCGTCATATGGAAAAGGGAGAGAATATCAAAGGAGCATCATATGACAAAAAGGATCAATGCAGCAAAACCATGGAGAATATATATGCTATCGTTGTGGGATGAAAGGCCACTGGTCGCGTACCTGTCGTACGCCGAAACATCTTGCTGACCTCTTCAAGAATCAGTAAAAAAAAAAGAGAAGAAGGTGATAGAGGCAAATTCTGTCTCTAATGATGACAAAGTTGACTATAGCTTTGATGATCTCGCCCAATTTGATGTAGCTGATTTTCTTGTGGAACCAAAAAATAATGATGTTGTTTAGTGATGTTTTTATTTCATTATAATCATGAATAATATATGTCATTGTCTTAATTTTCATTTTTTTTTCTTTTATGAAGAGAATGGAAATTCCTCAGATTGGATTCTCGATAAACAACGATGACGTTTGTCTCGCAGATAGCGCATCAACACATACTATTTTTAAGGATAAGAAATTTTTTACCTCGTTGGTAATAAATAATACAAGTGTGAATACAATTGCCGGTAGCATAAAAATCATTGAAGGCTCCGGAAGAGCTAGTATTTTGCTACCCAGAGGAACAAAAATTCTTATTAATGATGCGTTGTATTCTCCCAAGTCTAAGAGAAATTTGTTGAGTTTTAGAGATATTCGCCGAAATGGATATCATATTGAGACTACAAATGAAGGTGATAGAGAATATTTATACATTACAAAAATGGTCTCGGGTAAGAAATGTATGTTAGAAAAACTACCTGCAATCTCCTCTGGATTGTATTGCACACATATAAATATTATTGAAGCACATGCATTGCAAACCAGAAGTTTGCTGAGACAAATAATTTTATTACATGGCATGATCGATTGGGGCATCCTGGATCAATAATGATGCGAAGAATTATTAATCATTCACGTGGGCATTCATTGAAAAATCAGAAGATTTTTCTGCCTAATGAATTTTCATGTGCTGCTTGTTCTCAAGGAAAGCTAATAATAAGGCCATCACCATCTAAAATCAGGGCTGAACCCCTAACATTTCTGGAAAGAATACAAGGTGATATATGTGGGCCTATTCATCCACCATGTGGACCATTCAGATATTTTATGGTGTTGATTGATGCATCAACGAGATGGTCACATGTGTGTCATCAAGCTTTTGCTAGATTACTTGCTCAAATTATTCGATTACGAGCCCATTTCCCAGATTATCCGATTAAGAATATTCGTCTTGATAATGCCGGTGAATTTACTTCCCAAGCTTTTAATGATTATTGTATGTCAATTGGGATAAATATTGAACATCCTGTAGCATATGTTCATACACAAAATGGCCTTGCAGAGTCATTGATAAAACGTCTTCAATTAATTGCAAGACCGTTAATTATGAGAACAAAACTACCAATATCTGCTTGGGGACATGCTATTTTACATGCAGCAGCACTAATTCGCATCAGACCTACAAATTATCATGAGGTCTCCCTTTACAATTGGTTTATGGTCAGGAACCAAATATTTCTCATCTAAGAACTTTTGGGTGTGCGGTATACGTGCCAATTGCTCTACCACAACGCACGAAGATGGGACCCCAAAGAAGATTGGGGATATATGTTGGATATGAATCTCCGTCCATAATTAAATATTTAGAGCCATTGACAGGAGATCTTTTTACGGCACGTTTCGCCGATTGTCATTTTGATGAAATGACATTTCCAGCATTAAAAGGGGAAAACAAGCAGTTGGAGAAAGAAATAATCTGGCGTGATTTATCATTGTCTCATTTTGATCCTCGTACAAAACAATCTGAACTAGAAGTTCAAAAGATTATTCACTTGCAAAATTTAGCAAATCAAATGCCAGATGCTTTTACTGATCCAAAGAAAGTGATTAAATCATGTATTCCAGCTGCAAATGCTCCAATTAGAATTGATGTCCCTGAAGGACAACCTAAGGTTGCAAATAAGCCTAAAGTGCAAATGAAGCGTGGTAGACCTGTCGGTTCCAAAGATAAAAATCCTCGAAAGGAAAAGAACTAAAACCCAAAAATGAGGAAACAATTACTCTAGAAGAGCCTCCAGTCATTGATAACATGATTCCAGAAGAATCTCAGGTACCTGAAAATGAAGAGATCTCTATAAACTATGTTATGACTGGAAAAAGATGGAACCGTGATGAAATCGACGTCGATGAAAATTTGCATATCATATAGCGCGTGATGTTATAAATGATGACGAGGATCATGAACCAAAGTCTGTTGTTGAATGCAGACATAGAAATGATTGGCCAAAATGGAAAGATGCGATTGATGCAGAAATGAAATCACTCGCAAAACATAAAGTTTTTGGACCTGTTGTCCGTACACCTGAAGGTATAAAACCGATCGGTTATAAATGGGTGTTTGTGCGCAAACGGAATGAAAAAATGAAGTTGTCAGATATAAGGCACGGCTTGTTGCCAGGGTTTCTCGCAGAGACCTGGTATTGATTATGAGGAGACGTATTCTCCCGTGGTGGATGCAACAACTTTTAGATATCTGATAAGCTTAACAATTCATGAGAAATTGGAAATGAGATTAATGGATGTCGTTACTGCGTACTTGTATGGCTCTCTTGACAACGACATTTACATGAAACTCCCTGAAGGATTCAAAATGCCAGAAGCATATAATTCAGATCAGCGAGAACTTTATTCGGTTAAATTATATAGATCCCTATATGGATTAAAACAATCTGGACGTATGTGGTATAAACGTCTTAGTGAATATTTGTTGAAGAAGGGATATCAAAACGATCCTATATGTTCATGTGTATTCATTAAAAGATATGGATCAAAATTTGTCATAATTGCAGTATATGTTGATGATCTGAATATTATTGGTACTACCAATGAACTTTCTGAAACGGTAGATTACCTGAAGAAGGAATTTGAGATGAAAGATCTCGGAAAAACAAAGCTCTGCCTTGGTTTGCAGATTGAGCATTTGGAAAGTGGTATATTTGTCCATCAATCTGCCTATATATCAAAGATATTAAAGAAATTCTATATGGATAAAGCGCATCCTTTGAGCAGTCCAATGGTTGTAAGATCGCTTGATGTAAATAAAGACCCATTTCGACCCCGAATGAATGACGAAGAACTAATCGGTCCTGAAGTACCATATCTTAGTGCTATTGGAGCACTAATGTATCTTGCTAGTCATACTAGACCTGATATAACATTTGCTGTGAATTTATTGGCAAGATATAGTTCTTCACCGACAAGAAGACATTGGAATGGGATCAAACATATATTCAGATATCTACGAGGCACAATAGATATGGGATTATATTATTCTTACACGCCAAAAATGGAATTAGTTGGGTATGCTGATGCGGGATATTTATCCGATCCTCATAATGGTCGATCTCAAACAGGTTATCTGTTCACGTATGGAGGAACAGCCATATCCTGGAGATCTATGAAGCAAACTATTACAGCCACATCGTCTAATCATGCAGAGATTTTGGCAATTCATGAGGCAAGTCGGGAATGTGTATGGTTGAGATCTGTTATACATCACATTCGAGGAGCATGTGTTTGATCTTTGATAAAGATGTCCCGACGACATTATATGAAGATAATACTGCATGTATCTCCCAATTAAAGGATGGATATATCAAAGGCGATCGAACGAAACATATATCACCAAAGTTCTTTTTCACGCATGATCTACAGAAAAACGGTGATATTGATGTTGTGCAAATTCGTTCATCAGACAATCTAGCTGATCTGTTCACTAAAGCATTGCCCACTACCACATTTGAAAGGTTAGTACGTAACATTGGGCTGCGAAAATTGAAAGATCTAAAGAGATGTGATAATGAGGGGGAGTAAACGTGCTGTACTCTTTTTTCCTTCACCATGGTTTTGTCCCACTGGGTTTTCCTGGTAAGGTTTTTAACGAGGCAGCATCATAATGGATCCATAGAAGGGAGAGATCATAAGATTTGTGCTTTGTACTCTTTTTCCTTTTGTCGGTTTTTGTCCCACTGGGTTTTTCCGGCTTAAGGTTCTTTTTTTAGAGGCAGTATCATTCAATGCACAATCATAATATAATGAATACAATGAATATTCAAGGGGGAGTGTTATAAAATACATAAATGAATATTCATTATATTCATCCTACTTAATATACACATTATGGTCATACATCCCTTCATCTTCTTAACCGTTTGCATCCGTTCATCTTCCTAACCGTTCCTCCATTCATTGTATGATGTACCCCTATTCTCCTATAAATAGGAGAGTATATTTGATCATTGTAATTGTACACAAGAGTTGAAAATAAAATTCTCTCATTTTGGTCTTGTTTGGTATTCATTCGCTTTCTCTTCTTAATCTCTCTATTCTCTCCGTTACGTACTTGCGACGCAATATTTTAGATCGACGCAATATTTTAGAATAAAAGTATAATTTTTCTCTTTCTTTATTGAAATTTAGAAGCAAAGGGTAAACGGATTAAATTTCTCACTATGGTCGGTCCATCTCCTCAGATAGACTAGAGAAGTAATGAAGTATTATTGTTCAGTGCCCATTTCTTTGAGTTGGTTTTTTCTTCATTTCTTAATTCTTTTGGTAAACTAATTCAGTAGCATATCCATGGTCTCGACCATACATCGGCACCTCATCTTGCCAAGCTGGGGTAGCATCTAAATTCGAGAACGCCGTTTGCGAGAATAATTTTCACCAGTGGCGATATATTTTAGGAACGTAAATATTACAGCAATGATAAGACAAGATTTGTAAGTAAATGGTCTCTCCAATTTAAAAGACGGCATGCAACAAGATGTGATCGAAATTCAATAGTTTGTGAATCTTGGTGAGATTTGAACAAGTGCGTGTGGGCTGTTAGTGGAGTCGAAAATCAATAGTTTGTGAAGGTTGGTGGGATTTGCACAAGTGGATGCTGTTAGTGGTGTCGCTTGTTTTTCCTCGACGATAAGACGGACGACTGAAACGAACAAGAATTGCAATTAGAAGAAGATTGACCAGCTCGATCACTAGAATCTGATTTGTAAGCGTACAGATACCGGCCTAGCATTATTCTTTCTCCAACTTCAATCAGATTTTTTTTTTTGAT
>JAGVVM010000440.1:0-20266 GCA_019149425.1 Psidium friedrichsthalianum | reverse complement strand
GGGCCGACTTCCTTTGTAGCTTGTAGAAGTTGCCACTACTCTACTCAATGGTAGAGTCAGCAGTTATACTTGCTTGGAACTGTTCGAAGCTAACTAATCCACATTATTAGAATTATTAAACCCCAAATGTTGTCTGAAGTCATCAAGATCTTGATTGGAAATCAGAGTTCCGTATATTGCCTCAACTTTAAAATCTGCATGTCCATATATCAAGAACAGATCCTTAGTCCTTCTCAAGTACTTAAGGATATCCTTGATCGCGATTCAGTGTCTTCACTTGGATCCGACTAATATTTGCTTTAATGCTTACAACATAAGCAATATTAGGCTTTGTACATAGCATAGCATACATTATGCTACCAATGGCCGAAACATATGGTATTTTCACCATTTTCGTCTCTCTTTAGGGGTCTTGGGACACTGTCCCTTAGAAAGAACGTATTCCATGTCTAAAGGGTAACAACCCCCTTTTGGAATATTCCATGTTGACCTTTTCAACATTTTGTCTATGTACGTGGACTATGAGAGGCTAAGCAATCATCTGGATCATCTCTTATAGACCCTGATACCCAAAATATAGGTGGCCTCTCCTAAGTCCTTCATGGAAATTTCTACAACAAGAACAGCTGATGGATGACAGCATTAGTATATCATTACTAATCAGCAATATGTCATCCATATACAGGACCAGGAACGCAATAGCGCTTCCATTGAGCTTCTTGTACACGCAGGGCTCATCCGGATTCTTCATAAAGCCAAACGATTTGATCACTTCATCGAATCGGATGTTCCAGCTCCTCGAGGCTTGTTTCGTCCATAAATGGACCTCTTAAGCTTGCACACCTTATGCTCTTCGTCTTTGGACTCAAAACCAGGCAGCTGTCCATATAGATATCTCTTCAAGAAATCCATTAAGGAACGCGGTTTTGACGTCCATTTGGAATATCTCACAGTCATATGTGGCAGCTATGGCCAATAAAATCCTAATAGACTTCAGCATGGCGACTGGAGAGAAGTTTCATCATAATCAATACCTCTCTTGGCGATAACCTTTCGCTACCATCCAAGCTTTGTATGTTCCAACTTGACCCTCTACATTGATCTTTCTCTTAAAGATCCATTTACAACCTATAGGTACGATACCTTCAGGTGGGTCAACTAATGTCCATACATCGTTGGAATACATCGAGTCCATTTTAGATTTCATGGCCTCAAGCCATCTGTCAGAATCCTTATCTGACATAGCCTCTGTATATGACTCGGATTATTTAGTTGAGCACCATCGTTTACCATAAACAGCGGCTGCTTCTCATCAACAAAATTCCCATAGTAACGTTTAGGAGGTGAGACACTCTCAAACTCCTTCTTGGAGGCGGTGTATCTGAAGTTCCCACTGAATTAGAGATCGGAGTTTGAACCTGTGAGTCGTTACCTCTTCATTTCCTTCTTGCAGGACATCCTGTGGCCTTTGCCCTTTTCTTGGATGAACTGTTTCTCCAGAAAAGTGGCGTGCCTGCTGACCCAAAACTATTTGGTCAGAATGAAAATAGAAGTATATCTATGACTTTCTCTCGGATATCCTATAAAATGACCCTGTTCAGACCTTGCCTCCAATTTGTCTGATTTTAGCTTTTTCACAAAAGCTGGACATCCCTAAATCCTAAGATGATTAAGACTTAGTTTTCGTACCATGCCACATCTGATATGATGTGGTAGGGATAGACTTCAAAGACACTCTATTCAGTATGTATGCGGCAGTTTCTAGGGCATAGTCTAGAGATAGATGGGCAGGTCGGTGTAACTCATCATGGATCGCACCATATCTAATAGGGTACGATTCCTTCTTTCTGTACACCATTGTGTTCAGGAGTCCCTAGAGGTGTCCATTGGGATAATATGCATTTTCCTTGAGATAATCTAGGAAATCAGTACTAAGGTATTCTCCTCCTCGATCAGATCGAAGGGCCTTAATACTCTTCCATGTTTGTTTCTCAACTTTATTTCTGAATTCCTTGAACTTTTCAAAAGATTTAGACTTGTACTTCATCAAGTACAAATACCCATACTTGAAATAGTCGTCGGTAAAGGTAATGAAGTATGAGAACTCGCCTCTAGCAGTTTCATTCATAGGTCCACATACATCTGTGTGTATCAATCCCAATATATCAGTGGCTCTCTCACTTGACCCATGAAGGGCAATTTGGTCATTTTTCCTTAGAGATAGCTTCACATGATGAGTATGGTTCAAAATCAGATGGATTGATAAATCCATCATACTCAACTTGTCAATCTTGCCCTCTCCAATATGACCTAATCGGAGGTGCCACAGGTACTTAGGATTAGGACCATTGCTTTGGTGTTTCTCAATGGCATTAACGCCATTGTTCTTATTCGAATTGACAATCGCATAACAGACATGTCAATGGTGAAAAGACCATTGGTCAGCTGAGTTGAACCAACGACTTTTCTATTATGAAAGATAGAATACATATCGTCTGTAAAGGAGATTCATAATTCTCTCTTATTAGATGAGATATAGAAATTATGTTCCGTACAGCTCTTTCATAATACAAACAGTTTGATAATACCATTACATGTCCACTAGGTAAAAGTACACGACAAGTCCCTATAGCTATGGCAGCAACTGTTGCTCCATTCGCAAAAGTCAGGGCCATCTCATTTTGCCCAGCATCTGGCTTATTTTCAAATTCTGCAAGACATACAAATATATAATGTTGCACCTGAATCTAGAAACCATAAGCTGGATTGTGAACTAACCATAACATTAGTTTCAATAAGCACAGAAATCATACCTCCACGGGGGTGGTCCTTTTGCTTAACCTTTAAACTATCGAGGTACTTCTTACAGTTCCTCTTCCAGTGCCCATCAGCCGTGCAATAAGAGATAACGACTCCATAGGTTCAGACACCGATCTCTGATTCAGTGGGAGCTTCAGACACACCGCCTCTAAGAAGGAGTTTGAGGTGTCTCATCCTCCAGAACGTTACTATGGGAATTTGGTTAATGAGATGCAGCCGTTGTTTATAGTAAACGACGGCGATCAACCAAACATCCCGAGTTATATATAGAGGCTATGTCAGATAAGGATTCTGAAAGATGGCTTAGGCCATGAAATCTGAAATGGACTTGTTGTATTCCAACGATGTATGGACATTAGTTGACCCACCTGAAGGTATCGTACCTATAGGCTGCAATGGATCTTTAAGAGAAAGATCAATGCAGAGAGTCAAGTTGGAACATACAAGGCTAGACTGGTGGCAAAAGGCTATCGCCAAGGAGAAGGTATTGACTATGATGAAACCTTCTCTCCAGTCGCCATGCTAAAGTCCATTAGGATTTTATTGGCCATAGCTGCACACTTGGACTATGAGATATTCCAAATGGAAGTCAAAATGGTGTTCCTTAACGGATTTCTTGAAGAAGATTTCTTATGAAATAGCCGCTTGGTTTTGAGTCCAAAGGCGAAGAGCACAAGGTGTGCAAGCTTAAGAGGTCCATTTATGGACTAAAACAAGCCTCGAGGAGCTGGAACATCCGATTCGATCAAGTGATCAAATCGTTTGACTTCATAAGAATTTGGATGAGCCCTGTGTGTACAAGAAGCTCAGTGGGAGCGCTATTGCGTTCCTAGTCCTGTATGTGGATGACATATTGTTGATTGGTAATGACATACTAATGCTGTCATCCATCAAGCTGTTCTTCTCGCAGAAATTCTCCATGAAGGAATTAGAGAGGCCACCTATATTTTAGGCATCAGGGTCTATAGAGATAGATCTAGACGATTGCTTGTGCTCTCATAGTCCACGTACATAGACAAAGTATTGAAAGGTTCAACATGGAGTATTCCAAAGAGGGCTGTTACCCTTTAGACATGGAATACGTCTTTCTAAGGGGTAGTTCCCAAGACCCTTGAAGAGAGACAGAAAATGGCGAAGATACCATATGTTTCAGCCATTGGCAGCATATTATATGCTATGCTATGTACGAGACCTGATATTGCTTATGCTGTGAGCATTATAAGCAGATATCAGTCAGATACAGGTGAAGAACACTGGATCGCAGTCAAGAATATCCTTAGTACTTAAGAAGGACTAAGGATTTATTCTTGATATATGGAGAAGCAGACTTTAAAATTGAGGCATATACGGACTCTGATTTTCGATTAGATCCTGATGACTTTAAATCAATGTCTGGGTTTGTATTCATAATGAATGGTGAAGCAGTAACCTGAAAAAGTTCCAAGCAAAGTATATTGCTGACTCCACCACCGAAGCAGAGTATGTAGCAGCTTCAGAAGCTACAAAGGAAGCTGCCTAGATGAAGAAGTTCATCGCAGAGCTTGGAGTAGTTCCTACTATCGAGGAACCAATCCCATTGTTTTACGATAACAGTGGAGCGATCGCTCAAGCAAGGAACCAAGGTCTCACCAAAAGTCCAAGCACATCGAAAGGCGCTTCCATCTCATTCGAGAGATCGTTAGGAGAGGCGACATCACCGTGCAGAAAATCGCCTCCGCAGAAAATATAGTAGATCCCTTCACTAAGGCGTTACCCCAGGCTGTATATGAGAAACACATTAGTAGAATGGGTTTAAGATATCAGCATGGTTAGCTTTAGTGCAAGTGGGAGGTTGTTAGGAGTATGCCCTAAAGCAACCATGTGATGGTTCATGTGTGGCATAAATATTATTCTATCGATATTTAATTAATGGTAGGACGCATGTTTATTTATCTTGTCCCTTATTTTAGATGAATAAAGTTCATTAGATCAATTGAACTGATACCCATTTTTGAGGCGTCAAGAATATCTGTAATAGGTCGTCAGTTGGTCTCTGATCTTCAATTAGTTCCTGGTCGAAGGATCGTGATTGGGCGTCCACAAGCCGGTTGAGACCAGTGTGTTCACAGCCTCGCTATTGAGCATTGGATGCCTAATAGGATAACGAATCACATGTCATTAGACGTTATACGTCTAAGTTGAAACACAGGTGTTCGCATCGAGACGAGTTCGATCGAATTCACTGAACGTGACGAAAAAATAATTGACTAACATGGAGGCTTCGTGCTTGGTCAATGTCTCAACGCTCTTGGCTTTGGTGTGTTAAGGTCTTCAGACCTGAGCCACAATGCTGGCTTGTATATTGGATGGCTTGGTTCACAGATACGATATTGGCTGATCATTGATCCGCCTCTGTGCATGATGGTCACAGTCCTCCATTACGAAGTCACAGACATGGGTAATAGTTGGGATCTGTCTCCTCATTATAAGGTTGATGTCCTATGTGATCTATGTGTGACGGTGCATTAGAAAGTCCTTGGCCAAGCAGAAGTCGAGAGGAGTCTCGCCGAATGCACGTCAGATAGATTTGTGCATATGATCGAATCTGTGGGTTTGACTCAATATCCATGGCCCTCATTCGATCGGGACATGGTAAGATGGAAGGACTGAATAACACCGAACTAAGGCCAACAGATTCACTTTGTCCTCGTACTTCATTCTGACTGGGTGACCGTAATATGTTGCTAGACGTCACTCACGATCTGTGGTATCTATGATTGATTTGGGACGATCAATTCCTTAGGGAATCTCACTGCCAGTTCAGAGGTAAACCTAGGGATGTCACACGCCTTAACCGACACTTGGCAACATCCATAACGAAGACGGGATCGCGAGAATGTGATAGGGCTATTTGGATAATCAAAAGAAGTTGAAACGGATTGGATTCATTTCCCTTTTCTAATGCTCACTAAAGGATGAAATAGATGACACATGCATGACATCAGGATGATGTCATTGATGATGTAATGGTTACATCATGCCTGCATCATCATTGGATAAGGATTATTGTCGAAAAGAAAGGATAAGAAATGTTATCCTTTAGAACATGTCAAAAAGTAGGATAGGATTTTTCATCCGTTTGACAAAGACGTTTGGCATGTCAAATGACGTGATTTGATCACGAAACTCGAGGGACATCAAGCCTAGAATGTCTAGAGCCCGTGGATGAAGATCGCTGCCCAAAACAACGCCATTTAGGCCACCCAATTTCAGCCGACGAGCTGGTCAAAGGCAGCAAAAAATTGCGGCCTTTAACCTTGCCCACTAGGGCGGCGCCACGTGGCTGGTTAAAGGCGGTTTGACCACCTTTGACTAGCAGCTAGCTGGTACGTGGGGCCAGCTGGCAGCCCACGTGGCAGCCTCCTACTAGCCGCCACGTGGGGCGGCTTCTAGAGAGGCGGTTTAAACCGCCCCTCCCCCTCTTTCTCTCTCAATCTCACCTCTCTAAATAGAGGTAAGGGCCTCATATTCAAGAGGTTAGACACTTGAGAGAAACACACATATATGTGCCAAATCTCGTGAAAAAGTGAGCTCGATAATCGACCAATTCGAATATACAAGGTTTGTGTTTTCAGTTGGTTTAAAAACGAAGGGTTCGGATTGAAACGCCGCAAGGATTACTAGCATAATCCGAGGGTCGTTTCTCCGAATCTCGTCTTCAAGGTCGCACGGGTGTCGGGGCGTGTCTGAACTAGAGGCCCGATACCTCTTTGGCTCGAGGACAAAGAAGCAGAGCTGCATCCAACCTCTATTATCCATATACGTTTCTAAACTAGCTTTAGAAAGTTCGAATTTCGATTAAGTATACGAGAATTTCAAAGACGATCTAGGGTGCGTTTGAATTTATTTTCTTCCGTTGCGTATATGATATGTTTTTATGTATATGACTAGCACCCGGGACCGCTAGAAAGCAACACACATTAGCACACCAAAGCCAAGAGCGATTGAGACATTGACCAAGCATGAAGCCTCCATGTTAGTCAATCGCTTTTTCGTCACGTTAAGTGGATTCGATCGAACTCGTTTCGATACGAACACCTGTGTTCCAGCTCAGACGTCTAACGTCCGATGACTTGTGACTCGTAATCCCTATTGGGCATCCAATACTGAATAGCGAGGCTGCGAACACACTGGTCTCAGCCGACTCGTGGATGCCCATTCCACGATCCTTCGACCAGGAACCATTTGAAGATCAGAGATCAACTGATGACCCGTCACATATATTTTTGATGCCTCAAGAATGGGTATCAGTTTCAACAGATCTAATGGACTTTATTCATCTAAAATAAAGGGACAAGATGAATAAACATGCGTCTTGCCATTAATAAAATATCGATAATACAATATTTATGCCATATATGTAACCATCACATGGTTGCTTCAGAGTATACTCCTAACAGTAATGGCATTTAAAGGCCGGTTCTGGCACTCGTTTCTTCATCATGGCCCATGCATGGTGTTTTGCGACCTTGATAAGGTGCACGAAGGTTTGGCACCCCAAGGTATTCAACTTCTCAAAATATTCATAGGGGAGGACTTTAAGAATAGATCCACCAACTCATGTTCAAATATCAGCGACTTTACTTGCATTACCAAGGCCTAACACTTCTAATCGAAGGTGCATATCGCCTCACTCTTTCCTTTCACGGTTTCTTATAGGTCTTCCCTATTTAGTGCCGTCGCGGTATTAAACTTGTATGGCTGCAGAAATTCTTTGGCTAAATCCTCCAACTGTTGTGATCATCCATGTCAACTCGATAAAAAGGCAAAAAAGCGGCGCTAGCCAAACTCTCATGAAAAGTGTTCATTAATAGTGGAATATAGTCAGAGCAATGCCGCATCTTGAGCAGAAGTATTTCAAGTGTGCTTGAGACAGCTTATTCATTATACTTATGGACGAATTCTAGCCTTTTGTAGCCATGTGGAATTTTTATCTTTGTGAATGGGGAGATCTTATCAAATCGAGCCAATTCGTAGCCTTGGCTACTTAGACACTTCTCGATCTTAGCAGCCTCCTTGTTCCTTCTTTAGTTTTGATCGCAAACCTCTCTTCTTCTTTCTTTTCAGATCAATTACGACTAGTGAAATCTTAGGAGTGCTTCTCTATTGGGCTTTGCATTAGCTGTCTGATTAGCCTCTGAGTCGATAAATGAGCTCGGGTGTGTAGTTTGATTGGATTCTAGTGCAATTAGGTATTTCCATTGTGTGGCGATCATCATCGCTTTCATCTCAGCAACCATGGTAGCTACCATGTTCGTATGTGTTTCCAGACTGATCACTCTAGGAGCTAGTTTCTCATGTTCCATTTTTAACTATTTTATCTTACTGCGAGTCCTCATAACTGAAAATTATCACCTGCTTTCTAAATAGTAAGTCAAAACGAGGTAATAGAGAAAGAAGGTTCATAATTTTAAAACCTTCTTAATATCATGTTCATATAGGGTTTAATGTAAATAAAGGCCAATATGAGCCTTAGCCTCATGTGAATAGTCTTTCTCTCCTTTTGCCACAAATGACCATGCTATTAAGAAGGGTATAACTTGTGATAATGTGTTTTTGTTATATCAAGAAGAAACATGATGGATGTGCATACATGAAAATGATATGAGTTTTTTACAATTGAAATCTCTCAAAGATGTTCAAAATGAATTAAATTGCAACATCCACATATTAAAACTAGATGGGAAAAATCATCTATACAATCTAGAGACGTTTTAGGGGCTAAGGTATCTTCAGTGTCCTCCAATCCTTCGAGCCTACATATGAGGGTCTTTCTCTTCTCAAGAGGTAGTAGTCCATATCCTCTGGTACGTTATGGCTCTATTTTGGGTGAATACGGGACAATGTAGTTAGGCATATACGGCTCCACCATGGATTCTGACATTCTTTAAACAGCTTGATGTATTCTTTGGAAGTGCGGTGGGTATTCATTTCTTCATCTAATGATCTAGCCATTCCACATCCTATAAGGGAGAATTTTCAAGGTATGGATTATGGGGTCGATCTTGGCTAGTAGAACATCTTAGTCTCCTTGGTGAGCTCATTTCATGGTAAGTCAAGACGAAAATCCTAAGAAATACTGCCGGCGGAACTTCATGTAACACCCAAACTGGCTTACTACCTAGTTGAATAGTACACGATTCCACTTGTGTAACCCAGAAGCAGGATAGGATTTCCATCTATCCTAGTAATGTAGGCCTCCAGTATCCTTGGCCAAGTTAAACACGATCACAACTGTTTTGGCTCTAAGTCTTCAAGTAATTCTATCCATTCTTTGAAAGACAGTTATGAGACAGAGGATTGACATTTTAAGAAGGATCCAACTGGATGGATGTGTCGATTGATTTCATAGCACTCGATATGGAGATTGAAAGTTTTGATGTGTGAGGCAAACCACATATGCAGAAGCCAATTGAAAGCTTGAAAAGTGCCTCTTTCGGGCGGATCGAAAACGGCTTAGAGAAAGGAAGATTTTAGCTAAAATCATACAGAGTAGTTCCAGCGATAGCATGCTTTTGGGTGATATGGACCATGGAAGGGTCAAATGTAATTCCAGAGGTAGGAAAGAGGACGAATGAAAAGAAGATTAAAATGATACTCTAGCTGACCTATGACTAGTGTCGATTGGGAGGGATGAGTAATTGTTATAAGAAATAAAAAGGTGAACCTATGAGAATTCGATTTAAAAATCTTCTCTATTTCAGAAGTTTTGAGATGGAGAAATTTAGATAAGGGTTGGGTGGAATTCTTCCCAAGAGCCTCAAAGTCTACTCCAATAATGGCAGTATTCTCTTCCAGGGTGGGTGTGATCTCCAAACTCGGAAGTCAAAAGCCACAGTCTCTGGATCTCAGAACCTCACAAAAATCTGGATGAAAGCGGGCTGATAATGCACTTTAATGAGCTATATTAGGCATCCCAAACATCCGATATATGCCTAGTTGTTCGGACTGAGGTGACTCCACCATATTGAGAGTTCCTTACGCGAGATTGGAATGACCTTGATATCCAATTTCCCCATCTATTCTTGAATATGTAAAGAAACATGATAAAATTAAGTACTATCGATTATAATGCAACATGAATGGTAATGTGATGCAAATGTGATGAAAGTGCACTAATTCAATTCTTTTCTTATTTCTTTTGGTGAATAGAGAGTTTTAAACTAGATTTCTCCTAAAGGAATTACAAAATTGATTAGAATCACTCAAATGATTAGAATAAAAGCTACTATCACATCAATCAACTAGAATCACTAGAGAAACCAAGTAGCGTAGATACAGATGAAAGATTCCTAATACATCTAATCTAGAGGATGAGATAGAAAGGATTCTAATAGGAGAAATCCAAGATCTAAAGCTCAAAAATGAAATCTAAGGTAAACAAGTGTGATAAAAACTAAGGTTGCCCCAAATTAGGTCAGAAATCATCTGGTCGAAATTGGGCCCCTTTAAGCTAACACATGTATCCATCTATCTCCGAATCACTGGATGATATCACTAAAAGGTCATATCAGGATAAGACAATTGGTTTCTTCGATGTAATCTCTTTGTCGAAGGAAGAATAGATGATGGGACTTGTCTTATTGACCCTTCATCTGTGCTTTCCTACAACGGGACCGCTTGAACTTTTTGGAACAGTGATCCTCTAAGTAACACCCTCATGGTGCATGGCTTCTTAATCACGAGAGGACACCAAGCTCTTGTCTTCACTCTCTCGGTATGGTGACACTTCTTTGCTTCTTGGATTTTGATCCATTCTTTGACTTCACAGTCTGTCTTTAATCAACTCAAATATGTTGTGACACAGGAACCCCTTAAGTGGAGAAGATTATGCCCAGTGAGCTCACTCTTATGGGCTAATCGGAATGCTCCAATTGACTCCATATCAATGGTATCGTAATGTCAAATGCTCCATCGCTTCCTTGTGAATACCTCAGGAACTACAGACTAATTTAGGAAAACCATCCTTATATCCTTAAAATGGCTTTCAAACTAATCACTTATATGATTTTTTTAGAAATGATGCAGTGATATGCTTGATATGTATAGTTCAAAATGTGTGAGAAGTG
Source organism: Psidium friedrichsthalianum (assembly GCA_019149425.1). Lineage (NCBI taxonomy): Eukaryota > Viridiplantae > Streptophyta > Magnoliopsida > Myrtales > Myrtaceae > Psidium > Psidium friedrichsthalianum. The sequence continues at coordinate 9,338 of JAGVVM010000440.1, read as the reverse complement.
AATTACATGTTCAAGGTATAAAGACTTTACCAGATAAACCTTTTTTTTTTGTTTTTGATTTTAGGTATACACAACCATCCATTTCACATGTGCATGAGACAAGGAGATTTGACTCTAAAAAAAAAGATAGGGTATGGACTAGAAAGGCTCCTATTACTGACTCTATAATTTTTGCCCACAAGCGCAATTAAATATCAAGTGGGAAGAATCATTGATTGAGATAGCGGAGCGAGATCAAATATGTTCAACCCAAGTGCAATCAATGTTAGATTTTGTATATCGATCCCTATCTATGGCGGCCTAGGACAGTGTTTCACGGCTTGGGTTAAGCGCTTGCGTGTGCGGGTATCGTGATCCCAAACTATACAAGATTATGCACAAATTTGATATCAAAACAATGTTTCTAAATTGCAAGAATAAACAATCATCTCTAAACCCAAACCTGCACAAAAGTATGTCAGCATTTACTCCACCACCTATAACTTCTTTCATCTGCAAAAAATGTTAACATATTTAATTAGGTGACTTACTTCACCTTCAAGAGCATATGTAGAAGATATGTTAGAACAAGTCCTCTAAAAGTTTACAAACCAAGTCCCTAGTGAAGTTGAGTTTTTCGTGACCCTCTCGGAATAGAGGGGCTAATTATATACTAAGCCAGTAGATCAAGCTTAGCTCAGGCCCTTCTAGGCCCATGCCAAATCGCATTAGGAAGAAATTTTTTAAAGCAAGGTCGGCCATAGTTGTGGTTGGATGACATGTGGTCAGTATAAACACCATTAGAGTCACTACCAATCTTTTTGGAGGGTAATCGGGCACCCTACCATGGGATTGGGAGAGATGTTCGATTGTACGAAAACCAGAGCAAGTGGATTGGGACTTAGTTCTGTTGACTTTGCAATCAACGCGTTTGGTACTTAAGCTGAGTGATTTTCTACGCATAGATCATGGAGATGCTTTTTGGGTAGAGTAAGTTATAACAGTCCAAAGGGTTCATACAAGTAGGAAGACTATCCTATCAAAACAACTAGTATGATAAGTGTGCCAGATCAAGGAAGTCAGTACAATACAGATAAATTGCATAAAATCAACACTCAAGTGGTCACATGCAAGCCTAGTAGACCCCTAAAGGCTTAAAGAATATGCCAATTATAGGTTCAGGGTAGTTTGAAAAAGTTTTGTGGATTAAATTGACTAAAAGGGGCAAAATTGTCATTTTTCGGGAGACTCAAAAACTCAAAATCATGAAAAATAGGTCAAACTAGTTACATATGGTCATTTCCTATTTTTTCATGATTTTTGAAAAATTTCAAATTTTTCTGAAATTTTTTCGAGAATTTTTTATTTTTTTTAATTTTTTTGGATTTTTTAAAGCATTTTGTTTCGATTTTTTATTTTTAATTTTTGGGACCAGGTCAGGGTGACCCGGCCATAGGACCTAAAGGACCCAGGCCCAAAACCCACAGGATTTGAAGCGGATTCTCAAAACGACGAAGTTTTGCCTTTTTTAATTTTTTTGATTTTTTTTAATTTCTCAAATTTTTTATTTTATAATATGGCTATCCAATGGGTCAGGCTCGTCCAACGTTGGCTAAAATTTTATTATTAGGCTACTAGATTGCGATAGTTTCAACGAAGGTTAGAGGTTTGACTCGACAGATTTATGCAATAACAAAGAGAAAACGAGATGTGATCATGCTCAAGGATGTTCTGCGAGTAAAACGCAAAAAGAAAATGCGAGAATTAAGGTTGGATTAGTAATCCACCATTGAAGTACAGAGTGGAGCTCGAACTTGTGGCTTACCTTTCTCGGTGATGGTGAACTATGAAACTACTATCGATCGCCTCCTTGAAGCTCAGGCAAACTTCTTGAAGGGTGGAAAGCTTTGATTCTTCTCCAATTGCTCTAGCCGAGCTCACACAAGTTGCGAAGCTTCTTAGCTATGGCTGTTGTAGAGAGCTCGTGAGAGCTCTTCTCGCCTTACAATCTCTTTCTCTCTCTAGTTTGTTCTTGTTACTAACAGAATGAGCTCTCCCCATTGAAAAATGGTGTGAGCTTCTTCCCCTAGATTTTTTCAATTTGGCCAAGAACGCGAGAGGTTAGGCTGAGCTGGTATGCATGTGATTTCTCATACCAAATGGTCATTTTCATCGTGCCAAATTCAGGTGTGAGTCTTCGTCGGAGAAGAGGAGATCCAATCGGGTCACTAGGTTGGATCTTATCTGACCCAGCAGACCCTGGTTATGCGAAAATCAGCAAATTGGGCCCTTAAAATTCAAAAATTAAGAATTAAACCCCAAAATTAGACTCTATGGTATCAACCCTATCAGAAAATTGAATTTTTCCCCAAAAATTTTCAAGGAATTACAAAAAAATCCAAATATTTCAAGTTGACCCGAGGACCCATTTTGCCAAAAAATAAACCCGAGATTACCTTTTTGCAAAAAGAAATGTCACCATTGATTCAAAAAGACAAAAAAACTAAGTGATAACATGCCTTGATTTTTAATTTAGTGCCCTACAAAATTTTTAACTGCATTTTATTGATTTTAAGGACTAAATTTCAAAATTAAAATGTGCATATTTGTCCTTTTTGTGAAATCTAGCAATTCCTTGAACTTTTGGATTGAAATATAATTTTGAAAAATAGAGGGGAATGTCACGACTCTAAAAATGTAGAAAAAAAACAAAGAAGGAAAACCAAAGGCTAAAATGAAATTTTTAGGATTTTTGGGAATTAATTCGAAAATATGATTAACAAGAAAACTGTTATTTCGAATCAATTTTGAATTTTCCTTGCCAAAATGAAAAGGAAATTAAAATAAAAATATTGCCTTTTTGTATTTTTGTGGCCTCAAATGCTATTTTTTGTGATTTTCCAAGTAATTCTCTATTTTCTGAAAATATTGAAAAAAAAGCAAAAATATGAAATTTTATTTTTGTTCAAAGATAATTCCTTAGGCTTGGCCAAGACTATCAAAGTTAATTTTACAATTTTGTGATTTCTTCTTGATTTTCTATGAATTTTCTAAAATAAAATGCTGAAAAATACTGAAAATATGAAAAAATCATTTTTTGTTCAAAAATGGTTCATTGGGCTTAGAAAAGGCTACAAAATTATTTTTTTTTCCAATTTTATGAATGTTATGGATTTTCTAAGATTTTTCCAAAAAAGGACATACCAAATCAGTGTGAATAGATGTCCATATCGTGACCCTCCTAGAGAGATTTTGACATGGTCTCAAGGGAGCCAAGATTGCCTTTGGATCCCATCCGCTTCGAAGACAGACTCTGGATCGAAAGACACAGCCCTCCCAGGCCTATACCAAATTGCATCGAGGAGAAATTTTAAATGAAGTTGAACTTAGTATGGTCGAGTGATATATGATCAGTATACATGTTATCAAAGTTGCCACCAATCTCTTTTGGAAGGTAGATTGGAAACACTATTATGTAATTGGGAGAAACCGTTCGATTCTATGAAAACCATAAAAGTGGATTCGAGGACTTAGCTAGTCAACTCTTTAGTCGACACCCTTTCGATACTTAAGTTGAGTGATTTTCTATCTATAAATTTCATACAAATGTTTTTAGGGTGAGGTATAGTTATAATGTCTAAAGGATTCATGCAGATGGAAGATGACTATCCCATCAGAGATCATCAATAATCGAACGTGCACAAATCAAGGAATCAAGACGTGCGAATAAATGGCATAAAAAAACCACTCAATTTGTCATATGGAATACCTAGTAGAGCCCTAAAGGCTTAGAGAATGCATCAACAAGGTTTAGGGTAGTTTGGGAAAGTTTGGGAAAAATGTACACAGGGGCAAAATGGTCATTTTTGAGGTTTTGGGAATCAAAATCAATGAAAATATGTCAAATTAGTTGAATGTGGTCATTTTCCTTTTTTTTGTTTTTTTATGAATTTTTCTGAATTTTTCTAACTTTTTAAGAATTTTTTTTATGAATTTTTCCTCTTTTGGATTTTTATAATGTTTTATGCTTTTTATTTATTTTTTTGTAATTTTTATTTATTTTTCTATATCGCATTGGGTTGACCCAACCCACAAACTTGAAGGACCCAATCCAGACCCATGCAGGTCCAACTCGAACCTAAATGACGTAGTTTTAGGGTTTTATTTGAATTTTCGAATTTTCTGAATTTTTAATTTATTTTCTAATTTTCTCACCTAATTCTAATTTAATGGCTACAAATGCACCACGTGGCTCAATCTTAGCCATCAGACCACTCTTGAAATCTACGATCACAATTGTATGGTGTGGCTAATCCACGACTATTCGATGAGATTTATTTTTTATTTAAGAAAAATGATTTTAAATTAGAAAATGACTTTTATTTTTGAAATTCCACGATCACACCACGTGGTGAAATCTTGGTCGTCAATCAGTTTTTTTTTTTTATTATTTTATTCTTATTAAAAGTCCCAGCTGACGTGGACGCCACATGGTAGAACGTGTCAGCGTTGACTGAGTCGACTCTTGCCGAAGAAGACAGCTTCGCCACTGCAAATCTGCGACCACTCCAGCACACTCTAAATTAACATAAAACGCACACTCCAAATTGATAAGAACACACACTCCAAAGCTCGGTTTTCATGCTAATCAACTCTTCACTCTCTCTGAATCACATACATACATTTGACGACCAAACTAGCTCAAAACTAACTAACACGTGTCGACCGAAACTAGCTCGATGACAGCATTGGCCTAGCCATTTTTAGCACGAATTAAGCAAGCTAATCCATCAATCCACATCATATGAAGTCTTGGAAGCTTATCTGGTCATCAATATATCTTGACCTTGCTCAAAACAAGCTCACGAGTTCAAGTAGGTCCGTGGTTTTGAGGCTCAGTTAGGCATTTTTGGAAGTAATCAATGCAAAAAACACATATAAACATGATCAGTTGAAGCTCTAGACTCAATTCGAACAAGTGGGGTAAAAACAAGATCAAATCATAGATTTGCCATGGAAGTGAGCTTGACTAAGCATTAATGCACTTACCTCGATCGGTAATGAAAAAGCTCACGGCTTGTTCGGAAGCTTCCTTAGAATACCCACAAAGCTGGAGATGATCTATCACCCCCCGAACCCAATCGAGCATGTGACACTCCAGTCATTTCACGGCGATAAATGAAAGTGCAACATCCCCGGCTTGTCGCCAATCAAAAGTCAACCAAAAGCTAACGCTACGGAAACGATATAATAACTCGGACAACAAATGAAGAAAGGGAAAAAGAAAAAGCTCAACCACAACATCTTATATTTATATTAATATCCTTCTTCAATTATATTAGCATATAATAATAATAACAATAACCTAGGGTGACCCAATCATCAAAAGGAGACCTGTGGTTAATTAGACTAATTTCTCCAATCAAAAGAAAACTACCAAAATAGGGAACAGGGCTAGAGATTTAGTCATCCACATCGCTCCAATTTGACAGTGAAATCCCATCGGATCCGACTCCTCAGGATCTGACTCCATCTCCATCAGTCCCTCTCTAACTTGGTACTCCATACCTGGGTATCAAAATCTCAGGGTATCCTAAAATTGTATGATTTTCTATTCATACTTACAACTTAGGGTCTGAAAGGTGGGAGAAATAAAAACAGTGAGACACGTCTCAGCAAGTTTAACCCCTAAACCTCGCTAGGACAATACGTACTCATAGAACCGTCCTAAATATGCAATCAGACCCTCAAAACCATCCACCAACAGCTAGGTCATAATAACAAAAATTTCTATATACGAATGAACTATTCAATATAAATATGTTCATGCATTAGAGTATAAGCATATAATGATCACAAAGGCATGGTGGTATCATGAACTCATTTTCATCTGACTGTGCAAATGTCCTCGGGTTGACCCGCCTAGTCACCTCAGGTCGTGCCTCACCCAGCTATTCACCTCAGGTGGGGCCCATCTCTCCAACTACCCACGTCAAACACTCAGGGCGCACTGTATCTCGACTCGCATTGAACACATACCTCAAGTTGGCACCCTTATCTCTCTGATTCCTCGTGTCATGTAAGCATCTCAGAGCTGCCCCACACATCCTTATTTCTCTCTGTTCCCGTCCATAAAGCACATCAAGGCCAATCACATGCTCACTTTCTTGCTTGAGAAAAATCTCACACAATAACAAGATGCATGCTAAAACGTCATAATGTATCACATTACGTTTGCCCAAGCATGGCAATTTAGAGGCATGCAATTTCCACTCAAGTGATAAATTTCGAAATTAAATCAATATGCAATCAGCCCTCATTCTCAAGCATTTCATTCCACATTCCTAACAAGTATGGTCATCGACCTCCTGCATCTAAATATGCATCAATTTCATTGAATTCGATCATTTATCGAATCCTGAGCTAAATCAGCATTCTATCTGATGATTCCTACGAAATAACTCCAAATCTCATCTTTCATATGTGAACAGTGCCTCGCCGCTTAAACAGTAACTTTCGGCTTGCACAATGCAATTTTCTCCATTTTTCTAACCCAAACACCTATCTACACACACTCCAAATATCTATCCAAGTAATTTAACCTCCATAACAACATTTTCCAGCCCCCAATGAATAGAATTTCTGCGGGTAAATAGTACCACACATGAATAATAACTCGGCCAAGAAGACAGTCCAGTTTTCATCTCAAACTCTCCGTTTCAAGCCTAGTTTTATCCTAACTTTGTTCAAGGAATTACCTATGTTTACTCAAAGTTTAGGAGGAAAACTTACCTAAAACAAAGCTGGAATAACCCACGACGAAGCCGACGATGCTTGAACTGACAACGAGCGAACCAGTTTCCACAAATAGTTACTGTTCGTCGTACATGTGAAAAACGGCTTAATTCACCCTCCGGATGCCTCAAACAGGCTGTTCTTCTAGGGTGCGCAGAAAATCGAAAAAATAGGGCTGACTTTGTGCTGGATTTTGGGACAGACCATGGTTGATCTAGGGCTGATTTTGGGCCGAAAATGGAGAGGAATAGGTGGTGAAGTGGCTCACGGGTGACCAGTGTCTAGGCAGTATAGTGGAGGTTTTGGTGGCGACGAAAAACGGGTGGCAAAGGTAGGGATTCAAGCTGGTCAAGAGAGAGAGATTGGAGGGAGAGTGAGCCACGATTTTTTTTAGAGAGAGAGAGCTAATGGCCTGCCAAGATGATAATGGAAGAGAGAGAGAGGAGAGAGAAAAATATCTTACATTATTGGTATCACTATCACGTTACTATCATGATTGATCGAATTGATTAGTGATAAAAAAAGTGGCTAAATTGACATAAAGTTGATTGATGTGATTGAGGGTGATTGATAACATTGATTTGACACATGATGTGACATTTTTTTAGCGATCGGCTAATTTTGGGACCGGCCGAGAGCTCAAGCGCGAACAATCGTGGACACTAGAATTCATAAAATTATAATTCTAAATTACCCACCAAACCACTACAACAACCATAGGGATTCTGTCGCAACCCGGGGCAATTATTTCTTTTCTAAACTTTTGACATTTACTCGGCTATTGAAGTGAAATGGCTATTTCTAATCTGCTAGGCAATGGCCAAAATTATAGTGATGACACTCATAAAAGGATATCCAGTTTCGGGACTGATTCGTGGCTAAATTCGACTGATTGCGACTTTAGTAAATTCTCAAACTAACAGCGACTTTTATAAGTTACGCGTATCGACCTATAATTAGGTCCATGCACTTCCAATTTCCTAGGTAGCCTTTCCCTTTAGTTAGTAATCATCGAAGTGATTATCGAGTGAGATTTATCTAGGTGCATCAACGAAATATCCATTCAGCTACAAATCCTAAAAATGGATCGAATTTTAAATGTCACAATTCTTCTCCTCTTATAAAAAATTCGTCCTCGAATTTACAACAAACCCAACTATTCAAACAATTGGCGGTGCTAATGTCATTTTCTCTTCACTTCCTAGGTGGCTTCTTCAGTTCTATGATGCTCCCAAATTACTTTGACTAGCTAGATGGTCTTGTTCCTCAAAAACCTGCTCTTGCCTATCTTCTATTTGAACTGGTATCTCTACATACGACACTCTATTGCCCACTTCTATAACTTAATAATCTAACACATATGTCGGGTCTAGTTCATACATCCTCAGCATGACACATGAAAGACATTGTGAACTTGAGACAGATTCAATGGCAAGGGTGAGATGATAAGTTAGGGTCCCAATTCGCTCCAAAATCTCGAATGGACCTACATATCTTGGACTTAACTTTCCCTTTTACAAATCGAGACAACCTCGCATCGGCAATACTTTGAGGAAAACGTGATCTGCCACTTGAAATTCCAAAGGCCTACGTTGCTTATCTACATAACTCTTCTAGTGACTTTGGGCAGTTTTCAACTTTCTCGAATCACCTTAACTGCGTCAACTAACTGTTGAACCAACTCTGGGCCTGTTATCCTCCTTTCACTAACCTCATCCAGAAAATTGGAGTTCTGGAAGCTCTGCCATATAATGCCTCAAACGGTGACATTCTAATACTCTGCTGATAGCTGTTATTGTACGCAAACCCCACCAGACGCAATTTCTCTTCCCATCCTCCTTTAAAATCTATCACATACGCTCTTAACAACTCCTCGAGTTTTGAATGGTCCTCTCAAACTGTCCTTCTGTTTATGGATGATAGGCCGTACTAAATCACAACTCCATTTCCAAGGTTATCTAAAGACTCTTTCAAAATGTTGCGGTAAAATGAGGATCACGATCCGACGTAACCATCACTAGCACTCATGAAGGCAAAAATCTGGCGCACATACAAATTAGCCAATTTATCCAAAGCGAAGTCCTTTCGCACTACAATGAAGTGAGCAGATTTTTTCAATCTATTGACCACGACCCAAATTGAATCGTTACCTCTCTGGTTCCTTAGTAAACCGTCACAAAGTCCATTGTGACATGCTCCCATTTCCATTCAGGGATCTCAAGCGGCTATAGCATTCCTCTCACTTACAATGCTGCACCATTACCTGCTGGCACGTCAAACACTTATCTATATGCTTGGCAACATCCACCTTCATTCCATTCCACCAATAATGCTGACGTAAATTTTGATACATCTTTGTGCTACCCGGGTGAATACTATAATTATTGCAATGAGCTTCTGACAAAATGTCCTCCTTTAATTCCTCATCATTGGGCACATACAACCATTTGCAAAACTTCAACACTCCATCCTTGGATACTTGAAAATCAGGTTTCTCCTTAGATGCATCCATGGTCAAAATCTTTTGTATGTCAGGGTCAATAGATTGACTACCTTAATTTTAA